>LOEQ01001243.1:631968-644389 GCA_001685075.1 Bramus lutescens
GGGGATTAGCTTTACAATTCCAGATCATGGCTCATTATTTCAGACGGATCAAGATGGCAGGAACTTGAAGCAGCCAGTTCCATCACCTCCAAGGGCAGAGAGAAGTGAGTGCATGCACACACATTGGCTCCTTTATGCCCAAGCCTGATTTCTCCACCCTCAGCTCAAGAACCCCTTCCTGAGGAATAGCACTGCCTGCCTGGGCTGGATCCTCTCATAGTGATGAACTTAACACAGTATCCAACCTTCATACCACAGGCCAACCCAACATAGATAACATAGTTACCGAGACTCTCTTTCCAGGCAATTCTAAATGCTGTCGAGTTGGCAATTAAAACTAACAAATTGAAAAATATCACCTGCATTCTCTGAGGCAAAAAGAGTAGTATCCTTCAACAGTGAAACTTTCACATTAATCAGTAGACAGGGCCATGTTCTTGTGCCAAAGAACGGCCCTAAAAGGAGAGGATCGGCTCAAGACCACCCCCCAAGACCAAGTTCTCAGCACAAAGGAGATTTATTTGCCCCAGAGGGACAGAGGGAGGGAATAAGAGACAAAGACTGGAGGTAGAGGATAAGGGAGAAGGGGAACAAGGGAAAGCAGGTAGGGGTATTTGTCCCAGAGGGACAGACATGGCCCATAGGAAAATGACAGTTTATGTAGGGAAAATGGGTAACTTCATGTTAGAATGAGGTGTTTAATTTTAAATGGGCATGTTAATTAGGTGAGAGGAGAGATGAGGGACACAAGTCCCCAGGAAGGCAAAAAAAAATCCCTCCAGAGCACATAGATGAACAAGTATGGTTCATCTGGGCCATGGCTTCTGAGCAGACTCAGATTCCGAAGGAGATCAGAGCCCATAGAACACTGCACACGCATTTAAAGGAAATGAGAATGTCCAGTTTTCATCTCCACTCAGGAGCCACCAATGGCAAGTTACAGAGGAACATCACATGTGTGGCTAACTTTAGCCTGTGGACTCCTAAACACTGAGCCTACCCTACAGTTACATCCCTTTCCTTCCTCTCCTGGGAAGCTTCAACTCATTTGTTCATTCAGTCACTCATACAACAGATTTTCATTGAGCCTCTGCTATGGGTTGAGCTTTGTTCTAACTGGGGACACAGCAGTGAGAAAAACAAAATCTTTACCTTTGGGGAGCTTGCCTTTTTAAATTTATTTTTTTGCCTTTTTTTTCTAGTGAGCAGATAGAAGATTTAAGTAAATAAAGGACACTGATAGCTTTTCCTGTGATGCTTAGAATGGAGTGAACGTGACTTGAGATGGGTGTAGCTTTATCTAGAATAGCAAAGGATGTGTCCTAGAAGAGGGGACATTGGAACAAAGGCTAAAGGTGACAAGCCCTGTCTGTCTATAAGAGAGGGTGTTAGTGGGAGGGGTTTGGAGGCTGGCAAGTAAAGCCTGGAGTTAGAATTACCTACAATGATCAGTACAGGGAGCCAGGTTAGACACCCACCCTTTTATTCATGACCAATATTTAATGACTACTCTCTAGCATTATCCTCAGTCCTGAACATACAAAGACATCCAGGTCACGGTCCTCAAGGAGTCCACCACCTAAAAGACCAAGGAAAATAAATACCCGAACCTGGTGTTAACAAGCATGATTATGGCTACCAGAGTGTCTCAGAAAGCAAGCTGCTCAGCTCAGCTCAGCTCAGCTGCAAATGGCTGTTCTCCAGCCATCTGTTGATGGATCAGAGACACAAGGATCGTGTTTGGTATTTGATATAGAATCTTCCCATATCCTCAAATATTACGGAACTGTAATTTTTATTAAATGCAAATTTTATTATTGCATTCTAAAGCAAAAGTGCAGAGCAAACTGCGAAATATAATCACCATGTAACTATCGCTTTGAATTAGTACTGCAGATACTTCTAACTGCTTAATTATTTATTTTTAAAATATATTCCAATATTTTAATTATGTTCAGTTAAGTGTACTTGAATATTTGCAGCACTCTGCATTATTTATATTAGAGAAAAAGCAGCCTAAATCAACTTGCCCTGGCATTTCATAATTTGTGGTTGCATATCTCTAAAATAGATTTATATGTAGCTATCAAATGGTTATTTGGAATATGCTATGATTTTAAATTTTTATCTGAATTTTATTTTAATTCCCTACAAAATAAAATTTATTGGTTTCTTTATACTAGCATGTGTCTTATCTGATTATTCATATTCAATATTTGCAGAATGCTAACTAGAGCTGTACTCCCTTCAATTAAATACAAATGTGTAGGGGCCATCACACACTCTAGCCTCCACCCCACTTACCCATCCCTGCTCCATTCCTGGAGATAGTCAAGATTTGGCAGCATCAAATTCTCTGGCAGCCCCAAGGGACAGGGAAAGGGAAACTGTGTCAGTATGGAATCTACTACAAGCAGGAAGAAAGGGGAGATCAGAAACCCCAAGAGAATTCACTGTCCTGGACAGAACACAAATCGCTGTGTTGCATGAAGCAAAGGACTGGGTAGAAGGCAACACAGATGTAGGCTCCATCACAACTAGCCTGAAAAATAAGACAGGCTGCTCTGGTGTTTGGTATCTGTCCAATGTCCTTCCCAATTTTTAAATTCATTTAAGAGTCATTTCAATCTAAAGGATAAAAATATTAAAGTTGCAGTATTTCAATAACCCTCTTTATGTCATGCAAATCTAATAGACAGACGCCCTGGAAAGAGATTACCGCTTGAATACTTAATCCCAATTTGGATGTTTTTTAAACAAGGCAAACCTGGCCTTAAATGCAATGCGCACAATTTAGCTAAGTATAAAACATTAATGCACAAACATGACTACAAATACAGCCAGAGAACCAGGCAGAAAGAAGCCACCCCAATCCACCTCCGCACATTACTCTTCCAAATCAAAGGCTGGATGGGTAATGAACCTGTCTGCTTCCAGGATGGACGGGCAGGTGAATTGCGACACATCCCTCCACTAGGGAGAGGGGGTCTAAGAATTCCCCAGTTCAGAGATCCCGGCCAGGCTAGCAGTTGTGTTCCAAGGTGGTTTGCTTTCCCGGCATTTCCTGCTTCCCTGGACTCCCTTTGAAAAGGCATCAACATAGTTTCTGTACTCAGGGATGTGGTGCTCCATACCTGCACACAGTAGGGCTACAGTCTCGAATTCTGAAGTCAGATTTCCTGGCTCAAATCTCTCCCCCCAAACACTTGTTACCTGGGCTGCCTTGGAGAGATCTCTAAATCTCTCTGTCCCTCACTCAGTTTCCTTGTATGCTCATGTGGATCCACAAGGCAGCCACTGTGAATAACAGTTGATGGGTGAGAGAGAGACATCTTACTCAGTGATGTAGCCACTGGCAAGGTGTGTATGCTCCTGGACGTGGGAGGAAGTGGAAGGTTGGGAAGAATAGAGATCAACAGGAATAGAGGAGTAACAAGAGAGACAGGAAGTGCATATAATCAAATTGCATTATGCACATGTATGAAAATATAATAAAGCCTGCTATAAACTGCTTGAAAAATAAAAATAAGTGTAAGTACATAGCATATTCATCTTTTTTGGGTATGGGTTACCTCACTTAGTATAGTGTTTTCTATTTCCATCCATTTGCATGCAAAATTCAAGGTGTCATTATTTTTTACCGCTGAGTAGTACTCTAATGCGTATGTATATATTCCACATTTGCTTTATCCATTCTTCCATTGAGGGGCATCTGGGTTGTTTCCAGGTTCTGGCTATTACANACTTAGGATAGTGTTTTCTATTTCCATCCATTTGCATGCAAAATTCAAGTTGTCTTTTTTTTTTTAACCGCTGAGTAGTACTCTAATGCATAAATATTCCACGCTTTATCCATTCTTCCATTGAGGGGCATCTGGGTTGTTTCCAGGTTCTGGCTATTACAAATAATGCTGCTATGAACATAGTTGAACAAATGCTTTTATAGCATGATAGGGTGTCTCTTGGGTATATTCACAGGAGTAAGAATTTGTAATTTTATTGCATTTTCAAGCATTATATATATATGGAAGTTTGTACATCTCAATGCCCAGAAGATATCTAGCCGTACTTGGGCTTTCTTCCGCCATGTGGAACCTAGGGCATGAAATTAAACTTTTCAAGCTTGGTGAGAAACTCCTTTATCTGCTAAACCATCTTGCTGGCTCTGAGCTCAGCTTTGGTTCAACTTTTATACACTGCTTAAATAATTTGAAGAATTATGTGCAGCTTATATTACAATTAAAACCTAGTTTTTTACAGAGTCAAGGGAGAATGTGATTACTTGGTTGAAATGACAAGATCTGTGCTTTTAAACTCTAAAGATGACTAATGTCATCTCTGTGATAGCAAACAATATTTGTCAAAAATACTATTTAAACGCAGAAACTGCTTTTTGTCTTAGCTCCTTAACCAAGTAGACAATTGATATTCCAACAGAATGAATGTTTATAAACATGAATCCTATCGAGAGAGGGATTGAGCTCAAATAAAAGAAAGCTTTTGACACAAACAACAACATTTCTGTTGGGAATTGGAAAGTAATATAATATAATTAAATGAAAAATGCTAGATGTGGCAGCCTTAGTCCCCTAGCAATATAGAAAGTCAAGGGGAAAACAGAACCAAGAATGACAGAAAATCCCCAGTGGACAAAGGCTCAGGCAGACCCAGTCCAGCACACTTCCTAGGTGTTTCTTTTTTTTTTTAAATGTAGGATGGTGTGTGGCATTACCACATGTTTATAACTCACTAATTTGCTCACACTCCAATATTTCTTCTCATTTGCAGCATGTTTTATTCACCAAGGTGTCTGTTGGCCAGGGACATAAGTATGAATCAATAAATTAATTATTGCATTACTTTTTAGATATTTATCTCTATATCTTCCATTTGAGTGTGGGGATGCGTGCAGACATGGGATGTGCACCCTTACACATGAAAAGTAGATAATTGAGAAGATGAACTTAAGTGAACAATAGACCTTAAGTTTAATATTAATAATAAGCATTGAAGAGTTCTTGTGTACACCTGATTCTTCCTTACTTTTGTGTTTTGATATCAATACTATCTAAAAATAACTATAATATAGAACCAGTGGACAAAACACTGTCCAAATAAGCACGAGGATGAAGGATTGGCATAAAAAAACCCCAGCAGACCCTGCTTATAAAAAAGTGGGAGATAACGGTGTCAATCTGAAATTCTCTTCTGGCTTCCATACTAGTGCAGTGCAAAAAGTTGTGCCCACTTGAACACATTCAAATATACACAAGCACATGCATATATACAAACTATACATAAATACCATATAGGTATACAAAAAAACAGTGACAATGCAAATTGCATGATTTTCATTTTATTGAACATGGTAGCTCATCATTGTCATAATTATAAATATAAAACTATAACACTGCTATTAGTTAAATTGGCCTGATTTACTGTGTTAAGAAAAATATTTACAGATCATTTTGTTTTAAAAATAAGATAAAAGCAGAACCATGATTCATGATGATAATTACAAAGAAGTTGTTATAAAATCCAAAAGTATCTTCTACCTTCCATCAATATTCTTGCAATAGCAAAAATTAATTTCTTTTCTGTAGTTTTGGATTTTAAAGTAAATATTAATTTTGATTGGCAAATAATAATTGCATATATTTGTGATATAATTGTATATACTATATCAATACAGCCTAAAATTCTTCTAATTACTCTTGTAAAAGAAAACACACAATATTTATTTTTAAATACTTTCAATATTTTATTAACCACACAATATTTATTTATCTATTTATTTGACTTAGCAATGTCCTCCATGACCTTTCCATGTTGTAAATGACAGGATGTTTTCTTTCTATTACTTAACAGTATTCTATTGTGTGTGTTCATGTGTGCACACATACATGTGTGTGTATTAATGTATGTGTGTGTTCCATTTTTCTTTTTCTTGAGGGGGTGTCAGAACATAGCTGTGGCTGGCCTCCAAGTCAAAATCCAGTCCTCTTGCCTTAGCTTCTTGGATGTTGGCTGCAAATGTTTCCATCATGCCTGGTTTAGATTTTGTTTATTTATTCATCTAGTAATGAACAGAAAATGATGCTGTGCATCAGTTATTGTGAAACCCTATGCAACAAACCTGAGAGCACAGGCATCACAAAAACGGACTTTCTGAACATCAAAGCACAGGTATTTTTCTCTTTCCTATTTAGATACATGTATGTCTCTCTTAGGGCAGAAGGGGAGAGAGGAGGAAGGGAAAGGAGCGGAGAAAAATGTATAGCACAACAAAAACAATTAAACATAAATCACAAACATAGCACAGGTATGAAGGCTAACTATTAACAAATGACATCATCAAGCTAAATATTTCCAAAAGAGTTGTTTTCTTTGGCCTCCTATGGCCTCATACATTCAGGTTTTGTTAAATAGAGCATTAAATATGGTTTAATGACATGAGTAAGTTTACCATTTCATGTGTTCTGTGTACTATGTCTTTAGACAAACACTTTTTTTTTAAACTTC
This sequence comes from Bramus lutescens, assembly GCA_001685075.1. Taxonomy (NCBI): domain Eukaryota; kingdom Metazoa; phylum Chordata; class Mammalia; order Rodentia; family Cricetidae; genus Bramus; species Bramus lutescens. The sequence goes on from LOEQ01001243.1 coordinate 638,491, forward strand.
AAGAGATAGTTGGGCATGGTTGTTCATGGCTTTAATTGCAACACTTGGAGGCATAGGCAAGTAAATCTCTGTGATTTCAAGGCTGGTATTAAATACTCATTGAACACACCCGGAATCAAATAGTGAGACCACGCTCAAAAAATTAAGAAATGAATTACTGGCCAGAAATTGTTTGCATGGTAAAAGCAGTAAGTTCCCAAATGGTATCAGTAATAAAGTTGAGACTAGCTGATTGAAAGAAAATATTGATTAGAACTCCAGAGCAAAAGTTCAGTACATTACTAACTGCACAATGAGTCTGAGTTGGTGTATCAATAAATAAACAACAATCTAATTAGAGAGTGATTGGTCCTGAGGTATGTGTCATGAATGGCAGGAACGTGTTGCAGGCTGTTGCTGTGATCAAACTCTAATTAAACTTCTCATCCCTTGTGTACCTTTCTCTGAGAAAAACAAGAAAAGATATTCACATCTGTTAGAGTCAGAATAGGATAGGGACTCTTACACAGTCCAATTAATCAGGAATGGCTTAACAAACAAACAAAAATCCATTGTACTGGAGTGTGGCTATGAGACAGAACACAGATATAGGAATCTCTGGGCTCAGCCTCTGTGCCAAGCAACAGAAAGCTGTGACTGCAGGTTTATGGTAATCCATCATCTCTAGGAATGTGTTCTAGTTGTGTAGCCTGTGCACATCTTCTGTTCTTTTCTTTACACCCTCAGTGTGAAAGCAAGCAAGTTCGACGTAGTGTTCCACTTGTAAAAGAAAACATAACATTTGGCTTATCTCAACAAGCAGGGGGAAACTGATACGGGGAATTGCCATTGGTGGGAGGCTATCTTGGGCCACGGAATGAAAGTGTCTCACAAAATAAAGTCTCAAAAGAGAAAGCATTATCATTCCTGACACTCGTCTGCTTCTTGAAGTTATTTTTTTCCTTCTGCAGTGCACAGAAGTCCTAAAAACTGTTTTGCCGTGGGTCTGTCGCCTCTGTGAAGATGCTGTTACACATAGTGGAGGAAATCATTTCAAATCAAATCATGGAGTGGCTTGTATAAAATAGCAGCTGTTTTTGAGTCGCTTCACAATGCTATGTAAATAAAACCGTTCTAGCAGCTGGAGGAACAAAATGGTCTTTGATAACACTCTAATTATTTATTATGACTGCTTTGGCGCAGCGTTTATATGAACATGTTATATTTCTGAAATCAGAAAGAAATCAGTAAACAAAAGAATTGCACTCCTGACCAGTTTCTTTGCCTTGGGGTTATTGTGATTGGGCAGCTGTTAACTAGTTGTGCAGTTCCTCAGTCATGGTTCCTCGACTGAATGTGCACAGAGTCACAGGGATGATTAAAATACCAAGATATACAGAAAATGTCATTGTTTTTCTTGGTAGAAATAAAATCAAGCACACTAAAATGTTAAAGATATGAATTATGAAATTATCCTCCCATCTTCATTAAGTTTTATGAGTTCATGATTATTTTTCTTCTAAGCATTGTTGAGTGCCGTCAGGTAAACTCTTTTGAAGATAGGGTCATCAAATGTACAAATAAATTTCTGCCAAGGGAAAAAAATAAAAGAAAAAGAACGTGGTCAACCAGTTAGTTTTTCTTGACAAACTCTTTGCCATTGTGTAGAAAATGGGGTCTACAAAGTCTTATAACTTGCGTGAGGAAAACATACATGTAAGAATGAATGGTAGAGTGGGCAGCAGTGTTCACGGACACAGTATGTGCCCAATATTCTACTTTGTGCTAATATTCAGGGCTGAGGAGGGTTTTGAAATTTATATCAATGCATACAGCTAATCCATAAACATTTTCCTATTGATGAGGTACTGTGTGATGTGGTTTCTTTTATCTATTTTATTTTACATATTGATGTTTTGCCTGCGTGTTTGTGTACCATGTGCATGCAGTGCTGATGGAAGCCAATGAGAGCGTCAACCCTCTTGAACGGGAGTTAAAGACCACTGCGAGCCAATGGATGGATGATAAGAATGGAACCTGGGTCCTTTGGGAAACCAGCGACTGACTGCTCCTAACTACTGAGTCATCTCTCCAGGCCCTGAGATGAAGGGTGTTTAAGATAAAACAACGACCCCCCCTTTAAGAACATTTAGTTATGGGAGATTTGTTGAAATGGCCATAATCAACAGTTTTGGATATCTCTAGAAAGGCACATCTATTTTTCCCTTTGTTCAGTGAGGCCAGGACTTAAGGAGAAGAAGATGCTTTAGTTATGAACATTAAGCAAAGCATTCTGATGGGACAACAGAATTGTTCCTAAGGTTTCTGTAATTGGATTATCTGTTCACAGCAGACCGAACTGTGATTTGGTTACAATCTAAGTCATTCGAGGTGAAATGAGTTCCAGGATGGGAATGACGTGGCAGGATGTCCCGTCAGTGACCAAGGGCTCAGAAAAAAAGGATGGAGTTCCCTGCAGAGAGGGAAATAGAGAAGAAAAACTCAATGTGAATCCTTAGTCTTCTAAGAATACTCCTGGCATTCTCGTTGATTATACAGAGCTTCTGATGGACCCTCCCTCACTTCATCACATCTTGTGTTTGCACCACATTTTTGAAATGATCTGCCCCCCAAACCTTGTAAGTTTGGTTTTCTAAGTTTTGTTATGGGGGTTGTCTTGTGACTTTAACAATAACTTTGGGCTCTAACCCACTAGAAACTAGTGGTAAGCACTTTTCATGAATGTGTGGTAACCCAGGGTGCTCATGCATATTACCAAAGATTCCTGAAGAACCAGTGTCAAACTCACCCTGATGGAAACCACTGTTTAACTGGTTTTCCAATTCCAGCATGGCTGTTTTAATTTAACACACTCAGTTGGCTTCTATAGCTACTTATTGATCTCCTCCAGCATTCATTGCTGCATTTAAGGTTTCTCATCTCCATATAAGTGTGCACAATTCTTCTCTAATATTGGAAGGGATTGTTATATGCTCTTGGTTTTGGATATATATGACGTGTTATAACATACACATAATTATGTATGTATGTAGTATATGGCTTTCTAAACAGAGAAACAACAAATACAATGGGTATTTGCAGTATATTTTCCATGAACCCCTTTCTCTTTTTAGTGTTTTATAGGAATTAACACACTTAATGTCAGCTAATATGGTCATTCAAACAATATCCATTCCATTTTACAGTCATGGTTTCAGTTGTTTTGTTTACCCAAATGAATGATTGATGTGGAGAGAAAAGATTTATACCTGGAAATGCAATCCCTGCATGTAGTGTGTGTGTGTGTGTGTGTGTGTGTGTGTGTTTGTGTATGTGCATGTGTGTGTGCGTGCGTGTGTTGTAAAAGATGAAAGAAAGACGTTTATTTTCCATTTTCTTCTTCTATAGAAATAGTAGCATTTCATACTGCTCTTACAAAAGCACAAGGAGTTAGTTGTGCACGATTTTAAGTTTCTGGAAAGAAAGGCATTTAGCAAAAATACCCTCTGCTTCAGCTTTTGTCCAAATTGAGAAAGTTTTTTATTAGCAATAAAAAAAGTTCCTGCAAACTAAGTAGTTCTAATATCCTGTCTAATGCTTTGCATCTGTCACATCAAATCAGATTTACTACTTCTCAAGATATTTTTATTTTCCAAACTAGGCTTCTCCTACCTTCGAATTGAAGAATACGGCTCACACTTACAGATGTGCAGAGAATGTAGTTTGGATGTAAGAAATTAAAGAGCTACCAAGACAGAGGCAGAAATAGGGGCAAGACCTAAGAAATGGCCAAATCCAACCAGCTGTCTGCAAAACTGGCAGAGCCCGCCACCTCTTATGCCCCCAACCCTTCCTCATCTGCAGCCTGGATGGCTGCTGCACAGAGGTGACAATATAGCACAATGCAGAGATAGCACTTTGATTGTGACTGTATCTGTGCTTGGAATCAGGCCAGTAGGCTCTGCAGTGCCTAAAGGAACACTTGCTGCAACTGCCTTGACACTTGCCTACTGGAGGCTCCCCTTGGGATGTGGGAGGATATTACCTCCTCGAGAAAGCCCAAACAGATATTTTGAGGGTTTTTTTTTCCATAAGTGTCTCCAACCAGGTTCTGAATTAAACTGGGTCATCCTTCAGGTGAGAGGGAACAGATATTCTAATGACTACTTTCAAATTGGAAGCTTTCCCTGGAAAACTTGCTTAAAACCTATGGAAGGTTAGGGATGTAACTGTGTGGTAGAAGGATTGTGGTAGAATCCCAGGACCACAAAAACAACCAAATATACCGATGTGCCTATAAAAGTCACATATATCTGCATCTATCTGGGTCCAGATTGCGCTAGAAATGAAGCTTAGTATAATTATAAGAAAATAAACAATCTTATTTATTTAGAAGGTGCCACATATATATATATATATATAATCACTATAATGATTTATAGATATGTTAAAGGGATGGAAATATGGCTTCATCAGTGGATGCTTGCCCTGTAAACATGAGTACCTGAGTTCAAATCCCTCAGAGCCATGTAAAATACCAGGGAAGACTGAGAGTACCTGTAACTACTTTGTTGGGGAGAAGCTAGGCAATTCCTAAGAGTTCATTGATCAGCCAACCTAGATGAATCATTGTGACACACCCTGTGTTAATGTAATAAACGGGAAGAGCAACAGAGGAATATATTGAAAATTCTGCATTTGGATTCCATATATATTGGCATAGGTGTGAGCACATGTACAGTCATGTGCATATACTATTTATACACAAACCACAACAAGTATATAATCTATCTATTTATCTATCTATCTATCTATCTATCTATCTATCTATCTATCTACCTACCTACTTATCTATCTTATCTATGCAATCAGTCTATCCATCCATCCATCTATACACATATATAAACAAAATTGCATAAGAAACTTTGTGAATAACTTCAGAAATATTTAGCCTCTTCCCTAACCTTCTCACTGCTGAACACTACCTCAGATATAAGCCTGGAATCTGTACATGCTTAGGCTCTGTGAAGACTGTACACATGCAATCTTTATATTTTCTATTATATATATGTATGTGTATGCATATAATATGCACACGAAATATTATATAACCTTAAATTCATATTTTATTCATAAGAGAAAAGCAATGAGATAATTTAACTTTATTGTCAAATTATTTAAATGATAATGAGAGGGGGCCAGAGAGATGGCTTCACAGATAAGAGTACTTACTACCCCTTCAAGGACTGGAGTTTGGATCCCAGAATACATATCAGGTTTGACTGAGTGGTAAGTGAATAGATTCTGATATACTTTTTGTCTAACTTTATATACTATGTAAGTCTATTTAAAATCCATGAGCTTGAAAGACAGACAAAGTAAAGCCTGGATATTTAGAGGGCATAGGGAAAGTGTTGGCATAAAATTCCTGCCCCAGATAAGGCAATATTGGTCATTGATTGCTGTTGGGAGAAAGTCAATCTTCATTAAGGGTGTGGCCTCTGGTAGGTTAACCATGCTATAGAGGAAGGCCATATATCCAAGAATATATGTGCAGCCCCAAGTGTACTTTTTTTTAAAGGATGCATATTTGGGTGGATAGCAAAGGGAAAGTCGATCTTGGAGGAGTTGGAGGACAGAATGAACATGATTAAAATACATTATCCAAAAATTTTAATCAGCCAAACTAAATGAATCCTTGAGCACCTGGTTTAGTGACACACTCTGTGTTAATGTAATAAACAGGAAGAGCAACAGAGGAATATATTGAAAATCCTGCCTTTGGATTCCATATATATTGGCGTGGGTGTGAGCACATGTATAGTCATGTGCATATACTATTTATACACAAACCACAACAAGTACATAATCTATCCATCTATCTATCTATCTATCTATCTATCTATCTATCTATCTATCT
>LOEQ01001243.1:651770-683415 GCA_001685075.1 Bramus lutescens
TCTATCTATCTATCTATCTATCTATCTATCTATCTATCTATCTATTTATTTAGTGTGTGTGTGTGTATAAAGTTGATTTCTTTCTGCCTCAAAGAACAATCAGGACCTTTTTTTTTTTAAATTAGAGCAACGTGCACATGATAAGCATTCAGTATGTGCTGGAGTATTATCAAACACACTGTTCATATTGTCAGGTGGAAAGGTGCTTCATGGGATGTCTTTTGAGTAAAATGATTACATGATAGAAATCATGACCAAATTCATAAACAAACTTCTCCTAAAATGGACCATTTTGGCAATAGATATGTCTGTAATGATGTCATATTACTTCTGACTCTGTTGAGAAATCAACCCAACAGATTCAGTCGCTGCTGCTATGAAAAGTTAATCTTACTGAAATGAAGAAATAAGCATAAAAAGGGAGAACAGAAGCAAGGAGGCAACAGTAAAAACCCATGATGGGACATGTTCCTATCCCCACTCCAGCCTTGCTCTCTTGCTAATACTTCTCCACAGGAAGACGGCGCTATAGGGAAGAAAATCCACAGAGTATTTAACGGTTGGCTTAGCATTAAAGTCAATAGATTAGTAACTCAGCTAAAACATGATTTTAGTTATAGCTGGAAAGGCAACCCAGCTATAGGAGGAAAGGAGTCCTAAGAATAGGCAAAAGAGTCAAAGATATAACTGCTCCCATTGTTAGGAGTCCTGCAGAAACCCCAAGCTAAATATTAAGATCTTGATGGAGAAGTCACAGAAAGATTCTTAATATGCCTCACATTATCTTCTGTTTATTTATGAACATTGAATGTACTTAGGATTAGTTTTTGAGACGATTATATCCTGGTGAAGCACTTAAACCCATAATCCCTTACACCAGTAATCAGAATGTCTAAGAAAATGAATAAGCAAAAAGTGACTTTAAGGAAATTGAACTTTGCAAATTTATCTATTGTAAATTTTCTATATGGTGTGAGAGGTCCTGTGTGTTGCTTTTGTTAGTTGATGGACAAATAACTGCTTTGAGCTGATGTCAGGGAAGAACAGAACTAGGCAGGAAAGGCTAGGATGTACGCTGGGAGAAAGAAGGGCGGAGTTAGGGAGAAGCCATGGAGCCACTGCCAGAGACAGATGTGCTGAAACTTTGCTGGTAGAACACAACCTCATGGTAATGCACAGATTAATGGAGAGGGGTTAAATTAATATGTAAGAGTTAGCCAATAAGAAGCTAGAGCTAATGGGCCAAGCAGTGATTTAAATAATACAGTTTCTGTGTGATTATTTCAGATCTAAGCTAGCTGGGCAGCCAGGACAAACAAGTGGCCCCTTCTCCCACACCTATGACCATCATTTTTATCATTGCCATTATTACCATTAAGAAGATAGTTTGTGTGTAGCGACAAAAGTTCCTACATGCAATACAGATTTCTCCTTCATCCAATAACTACCCTTGATCAAAACCTTCATCTGTGATTTTGGTTCTATATAAGTAGATGGTGAATTGGTGAATGCCAACTCACACAAATATTCTAAGTTTATGCCATGTTGTTCTCTGAAGATTTTACAGAATCCCTTTGACAGAGGAAATATTTTCCCCTTTTACATCCCACATTGTACATGTTTTATATTTCTGTTTACAACATACTACTAAAACACATGATTTTATTTTTCTTTCAAAATTGTTGCTTGGAGTCAACAATGTCTTTTTCCTTCTAATCAAAAACATCTATAACTCTACTGTATGGAATCACAACAAACGTGTGCAGATTTTTTTTAACTGCAAGTGTTTTTTGAAAGTCAGACAAATAATTTTCATTATGTGAAAAACTCTGTTTGTCAAAAACATGGGCAAACAAATTGGCAGCTGTACAAGCCAAATCCAGTTGCTTCTTGATTTTGTCAATAATCATTTATTGAAATACAGTCACACTGCATTCTTTGTGCATTTGAAGAAAATTAGGTTTCACTTTTTTATCCTTATCATTAGAAGAAAAGGGTCTAGATCATCATAGGTGTTCCGCTCAATTAACTTAAAGCACCTCCATTTAAGTTTCCATGTCTCTTTTCTACTGTAGCGAAGTGCTTGCATCTTAATTTTATATGCAGTTTTATGACCTAATTCCCCACCTGATAAAAAATGAAGTCCATTTNAAGGCAGTTTCTTTATTAACCAATGAAAGTTAACACATAGACAGATGACCCTCCTACATCACCATTTCTTTCATTATACAAATCCAAACTAATTTAACACTTCTTTACCATTCTTCCTTCTGCTGGGCCTGTTCCCAGGTAGTAATTTCACTTCACCAGAATATTTGTTCTTATCATCATTACATCCTCATCACTCACCCTTAAAAAAATGGTACAAGAAGCCACTTGAAAGCTGGAAAGATGCCTCAAACACTGCAGGGTATTAATTGTTGCAGGAGAAGTCGCAGGCTTGGGATGGTCCCCAGTGATAGAAGAAGTAGTTATTTGTACAATTCAAAATGATGATGTGCTTACTACTTTCAGGGCTACAAATCCATGCAAATAGCCCAAGAATTAGCTATAGCTCTGACACATTGTTTCACTTCATCTTCACTATCAAAAATTTTAAATGAGGCCTCTTATTTGAGCTCTAAGATATGTAAACAATCTATTACTGATAGAATCCATGGTGTCTGTTTCAGTCAAGATTTTTTTTTGAAGCAGACAAATGTATATCTAATATACATGTGGATAGATGTTTAGGAGATTTATTGTAGAAAGTGGCTCACTTAATTGTGGAGATCAAGACATCCTGCTACATGTGGTATGAAAGCATAAGAACCAGAGACGTGAATAATACAATACATTACAAACTTGATGACCCAAGAACGGGAGATCGAGAGACCTAAGACATGTCGTTCAAAGTCCCTGGAGCTTCCTGATGCCCAATGGCAGAAGATAGATGCTCCAGGTCAAGAATAGGATTACTCCTTTCTCTATTTAATTGTTTATTTCACATTGCTTAATAGGTTGGGTGGTGCCTACCCATGTTTTGTGGTATTTTGGCTACATGATCTATTCATTCAAATTTTAACTTCTGCTAGAAACACCTTTCAGAAAAAAAAAAAGTAGTGTGTTCCATGGTATGCTGATGCTCATCAGCTTAGTCAAGGTGTCGATTACAGCTGTAATTAGAGTGCCTGCCTAGTTCAAAGCAATTTAAACAGGAAACACTGAAGAACTTAAACTTGCCATTGACTGGAATGTGGCACAGTATTGTTTGGTCCAATGATTGGCTGGTCACATTGCTGCCCACTGCGTTGATGAAGGCTAATGTGTTGACTTTGGACAGTAAGAAAGAGGTTTCTTTTTCTGCCTCCCAAGACGTACTTCACTTCATGAGGTCTTGGTTCCCAGCTCTTACCCTCAGCAAATTCACAGTTCTGAGATTGCCTGTATCAGTTATGATGTTCAGAATTTGACACATGTCTTCTCATTACTTGTTGAACCTCACAACTGTTTGATCTTCAATATTCATAAATCTAGGTTCTCAAACTTCAGCCACTTTGGGGAATTCTGGGTTCCATTTTCTGTCAGATAACATAATTCAGAATCCATATCATACCATCAGAAATGTGCTAACATCACTAATGTACCAAAACAAAGAATTTGAGACTTTTATAAGAAAATAATTGTTCCTTATCTGCTTTCCAGTTTTGTTTAATATCTTATCAACAACCTTAGAGTATATGCAGATCAATTGGTAAAATATGGGACTCCCAATGCTAAGCCAAACCAGTTTTATCATAATCTTTTCCTCAGATAATGAACAAATATAATATAACAACTGGTGAAATAAATTCCTAGCATTCAAGGAAAAGAAAAATGTTATGAATTAACTTTTTCTCTCTAATACTTTGGACAAGAAGGTTCACAAATCAAAAATAGCAATACTTTGTTATTTTTTGTCCAAAATGCTTATTTTCTGTCATCTCAAAAATACTATTATATAGACTCTGAGGAAAATTCTTTAAAGCAATTCAAAGATTGCATGGAATGTGTTTCTTCACGCAGAGTTAGAAAAATCAATATGCACCATTTAGCCAAATGATTAATGTTTGATTTGGCATAGGAAATTGCTCAAATTAGATCTTTCTATTAGTTACCTAGTCTCTGGTAATTCTCTGCAATTGTTCCGTTGCCCAGGTATAACGGTTAATGTTAGTTGGGCCTGACAGAGTCTGTCCTCATCTAGGAAATAAGCCTAGGAGAGATTATCCTGATAACATTAATTGAAATGGGCAACCCACGAATGTAGGTGGTGCCACTCAGTTGTTGGCATCCTAGACTGTATAGATGGATGAAACAACATTTAGGTTTCACTCTCTCTTTACTGACTGCCAGTGTGATATGATTATTTATCACAGACCCTGACATTTTACTGTTCCCTCCAGGGTGGGCTGCACGATTGAGCGAGGAGACAGAATAAAACCATTGCCCCATATGTTACTTTTATCACAGCAACAGGGAAGGTAGCTAAGACACTGTATCTGGAGAGTTTCAGAGTATCTATATAATTATTTATAGATGTGGTGGTCCCAATAGACTATAGATAAACCTTAACCTTACAGAAACCTTAATTGTATATTTTTAGATAAATATGTTACTTGAAAAGTATTCTTAATTTTGAACTTTGAAATGAGTACTTTTGCACACTATTAATTGGTTTATTAATAGGCAAAAGGAAAAAAACTGTGATAAAGGAAGAAGGAACATAGAAAAAAGTGAGCATGCTGTGTTTTGGGGCAGACATTGTTAAGGAAAATAAAGAGATATCCTAACTACAAACAAATTACACCATGAACAGGACATGTGAAGCATCTGTCTAATCCCTGTAGGAGTTCTTTTTAAACAATGTATTTTGTGTCATCATAAGGAAATAAACTTTAATGTATAGAAGATCTTGTTTAGGATGCAGTAGGATGTGTCAGCTCCCTTTCTCCCTCCAAGAAGGGGGAACATTTTGTAGGGTTTATTAGGAGTAAGTTGTTGCTGGGTTTTCCTTACAGTATTTTAATCCTTATGAATTCTGAAAAGCATGGGGTATAGAGGACCTAGGATTCTGAACAATTTACAGGAACTTCCCGGATTTCAGTTTTCTCAGAGATAGAATGAAAAGGATTTAGTTGCAAGTAATTATCAAGAGCCTTAACTGTCCAGTGTAATCCAATAGACCTCTAAAACAACACAATGCCATACAACTCAAAGGTGTCCCCCTACTTCTCACTATGTGGTATTGCTGAAGGGATAAGCTACATAAAACACTCGTCAAGAAGGAAATTCCTAGTGAATTCAATCCCACCGCGGCTTTGAAGAAAATCTGTAATGGCACAGGTAAAAATGCAGATTGTACTGGGCAAGAAAGCAAACTTGAACAGATGCTGTGTAAATACCAAGCTCTGAGGGGAGAAAACAGAAGGAACCTGTGAAACAAATAAAGCTTTATCGTCCAAAGCTAAAATCGCAGAAAGAAGGGGAAATACTGGAAGAAAATCAGTGGATGGATCATCTGTTTAAGGCACAGGAAACACCACAAAATTCGCCCGAGAGATATTGATAACTATGGTGATAGTACATTAATTCAAGAATCAGTGTAATTCAGGTTGGTTCAGGCTACATTCCCACCTTGTCAACTAGTGTGTCTGATTCCCTGCTTTAGGCTGCATATCTCATTTTAGTTTTCACATGTTAGAAAGGTATGAAATATTTCTGGAGCTTCTCTATGTGATGTGGATTGTGTCTTATAGACAGCTAGATAGTAGAAAGATGGATAGATATATGAATAGGCAGATGATTGCCATAAATAGGAAGATAGAAAGAAAGAAATATAGATAGATAAGACAGATGATATAGATATAGATAGAAATTTTATTGTATTTTTAGAAATATGAAAGGATGTAGGTTGAGAGGCTTAACATTTTAAATGATGAGAATTTCAAAGTTTTCTAAAATTTTCACAGTGTGAAATGTTATACTAATACTAAGAAACTAGGCTATGAAATAAAATCTGACTTGATCAGACTTCTTTCTTTACATTCAATAACTTTCACTAAAATGAAGACCATTGTCACTGATTTTTGGTTAATTTGCATTTTCCAACTTAGTGAAATAAATTTATCTTAGATCTTCCCCCCCAGCAATTTAATATAAATCATGGCCTGACATAGTTTGCAGCAGTGATATTTTAATGAGAAATAATTTTTAACTTCTTGGTGAAATATAAAACCAGTACTCGAAGTAATAGTGCTTTTGATTGTGGAAGTCTAGTGACCTTTACCTCCATAGGATTAGATGCAAATGGAAAAATATCATTAATTTCTTAAACTTGTCTTGAGATGAAAATTAAGGCACTTTCTTATGAAGACATAAAAAGATAAAGAGTATAGAATATGTGTCCCCTATTCTCCTCTGCTTGGTGCTTATCACCAATAGTGTGATAAATTTAATAAATTGACTATTTAATGAAAGAAAAAGAGGAGAATGTTGAGTTAAATACTCAAACTTAAAGTCTACACTAAGTCATGGCTCCTAATGAAAATATTTTGATTTTGGAAAACTCTACAACATTTAGGGACTTTTCTGAGCCTTCCCAGTGGTTTCAAGCTTTGTTGTATCTGTTTTCAATGAACAAGTGATAAAATTATACATTTCAAAATATGAATTGCATGAATGAAGTTTCAAATTTAATTTTCTCTCAGAGTTATTAGGTGAACAGAAGATTGCTGGAGACTTGGCTTAATCACCATTAATTGTGTATTAGTTATGAAGGAAGAAAATTAAAACCACTATGCACTGGGAACTTTCTATGCACGGAGCACTGCATTAAGATATGACATCTCATCACATCCTCTTCATATCATAAGTATTCATTAAGTTCTCCATTTCACAAAGGAGATGAAGCTACATAGCTTTATAACTTGTAAAGCTTCCTTAGCACTCACCGACTCAGCAATGATTGACAAGACATTGGAGGAACCGGCACTGGGATGAGCTCTTTAGAGCCATTGATGGAACAATAGGACAGAGTTGTCCCTTGGAACATACGTGGTCTGTGTCCTAAAGGTAGGACTCTATCATTTGTGTCTCTCAGCACATCTTGGCCAAGTGTTATAACCTTGACAGGATTCTTATAATTCTTCTGGTAGGAATGACAACATTACCACCACCCTAAAAAGATGTTTTAATTGTATATGAAAGTAGATATGACAGAGCGATGGTGGGGCACGCCTTTAATCCCGACATTCAGGGGGCAGACACAGGTGGATGTCTGTGAGTTCGAGGCCAATCTTGTCTACAGAGCTAGTTCCAGGACAGCTAGGACTGTTACACAGAGAAACCCTGTCTCAAAAAAAAAACCCTGTAGGTATGATTGAATTTATTGTTTTAATGTGAAGCATGCTCCAAAGGGTCATGTTTGGACATGCAGTACATAGCTAGCAGTGTTTCTTAGGGATTCAGGTGAGGCCTGAGTCGTGGTCGTGGTCTCTATGGGTAGACCTTCCAATTACTCATGGGCTGGTTCTCCCCCATCTTATCCTGTGCTTCTTATTCTGTGATCAAGATGTGAAGAAGCCACCAGCATGGACCTGAAGCCACAAGCTCAGCCTCTCCTCTCCTCTGGATTTGCATCCCCTGCCACGGCAAGCAGAACCCCTCTGAAATCAAAAGCCACAATAAATCCTACAATTATTTGCTTTTCTCAAGTAATGTTTCACAGGTATGAGAAAAGTAAATAACAGGCAAGATCTGAAGCGAGACCCTAAAGTTTCTGTTTCTGCTGAGTTTTTAATCAACCAATAAAAAGGAATACCTGGGTTCGTAAGGTGAACTTACTCTAATGCAATCACTTCAGTAAAACTTTATTTTGCAGCTGTCTTATGGGTAGAGAGGAACTTCTCTCTCTCTCTCTCTCTCTCCATCTCCATCCTAACTACACTAGCACAGAGACTGGTCTTGTTTTCTGTTAATGCTGTGTGGTTAAATCGTCTTTTCCAGTGTTGATATTCCTCCTTTCAAGGATCTGTTGCACACCAGAAAATTCAATGCCAGCATATTTAGACCTATTTTCTTGACTTGTCAACTGTGCCTCTGACACCATCTGGACATAAGAAATAGAACATCATCAAATGTGGCTCTGCAAGGTGTTGCTGGACATGCTGTGCTTTGTTTAGTCCTGAAACAAAAAGAAAAAGGAGCAGCCAGGGCTGGAGAGATGGCTCAGAGGTTAAGAGCATCACCTGCTCTTCCAAAGGTCCTGAGTTTAATTCCCAGCAACCACATGGTGGCTCACAACCATCTGTTATGAGGTCTGGTGCCCTCTTCTGGCTTTCAGGTATACATGGAGACAGAATATTGCATACATAATAAATAAACATAAAGAAAGAAAAAGGAGCAGCTAGTGTTTATGCATGCTGCTTTTGTTCTGCAGGTAAGAAAACAGTGACTAAAACATTTGAGCTCTATTACTGACTCTGAGTAGAACTGGAACATGGTTATTTCTCATAGGACCCAGCCCTTAGATAACAGGAGAACATAATTATGTCACCCTCAACCAGCCAGAAGGGTAAGGTATAAAAGAAGAGAGCCATGAAGAAACATTAAATTCTGCCCCTAGCAATTTTACCACTGAAGACCTTTATTAATGTCTTGTTGATATTTTATGCCAGCCAATTAAATGTATCAATTAAATTCCTCCCCAAATCATACAATTCATTAGGCCAGAAAATCAGCTTTTACTTTTAATTTTCAGTCACATTTTTGCTTGTGTGTTTAATGTGCATTGTATCCTAATAATGGAATCAATTTAGAACAAGGCATAAATTGCTAGATTCAAAAATAGGTTCCATGGAGCATGTTAAAGGCCAACTCCATTAATCTATTTTGTCGAATAATAGTCATGCTTTGCGTACCCACAGGTAAATTACGCTATTAGATAAACTCCCCTTTCTTTTCATAGTTCTCAAGGAGAATGTAAATTTCCAACATTTACACATGTAAGTGTGTGGAAGGTAAGATGGTTTGGATTTTATAGAGGTGAGAAAGCTAGAATATCTTTTTTCTCATGTTCTCTTGTGATCAAGTTTGACCAATGAAATGTGACATCTGATGAAAAAACATGCCAAAAAACTTTTTTGAAAGATTTCTGCTTTTTTTTGTTTCTTAAAAACTTCATGTCACGGAGCCTACTTGTCATATGCTGTGGTTATAAGAGTGCCAGCGAGTGCCACGTACTAGAAAATGATCAGGATTTCTTCATGGTCTCCATATAGTTGGAAGGACATCTGACAGCTAGCTACCCAGGAAGATTTGATTTCAGGGATAGAGAGAATCCTCACTGATTTAGAGCAGATACAGTTTCTGGAGTACCTGCTTTGATTCCCAGTTCGCAGACCAGCTGGGCCACAGTTGCTTTCACTCCAGTTGGAGACACCTCTGGCCTTCACAGGTCCCAGCACCCTAGCATATACACACATCTACAGACACATACACACAAACACATATGTGTGCACACACACAATTATCGACAATATTTTTTAAACAATTTTGTTTAACATGGTATTTGCTATGCTTTCATTAAACTGAGAAAGAGAAATTATCCTCAGTGCCTACACAGAGTCTGACTCCCTTCAGATGTTCTGACCTGAGGAATTTTTGACTGCATCTTATGCATCACCACCACCAAGACCATGATGTACCTAACACTTCCTATACTTCTTCATGACTCCCAGTGACTTATGTGATCTGTCAAAAAAATTTCAGCAATTTGGAATAACAACTAAACCACCATCATACATGAGCACCACAACACCTCCAGTTATATACACCTTCGGGAAATGTAAACCTTGATTTCTGTATTAATTAGGACATTATGCTGACTTACCTATCACCCCTTACTCTCCTATCCCTATTTTTCCTTTGGGGCTTAAGTTTAAAGCATTTAGTTGCTACTCTAAGATGTCCTTAAACTCACTCTCTACTGTCTGGCATCAAGTCCAGCTCTACTATTGATTTGAACTCCCAAATAGCTGTAATGGACAGCTTC
This sequence comes from Bramus lutescens, assembly GCA_001685075.1. Lineage (NCBI taxonomy): Eukaryota > Metazoa > Chordata > Mammalia > Rodentia > Cricetidae > Bramus > Bramus lutescens. Next base: position 661,843 of record LOEQ01001243.1, read on the forward strand.
TTATTGNTATAGGCTGTCTTTTCACTTTAGCGATTATTTCCTTTTCTATTTAAAAACTTTAAATGTATGTAATTCTATTTGGCAATTTTTGGGATAATGTGCTATTGGGATTCTTTACCAAATGTTTTTGCCAATACCAATATCTTAATATGTCTTTACTGTTTTTCTCTTGCAATTTCAAAGATTGGTGTCTCAAAAGATTTCGACTCTTTTTTTTGATCAATTTTTGTTTAGACCGAGAAACAATAAGTCTAATTTCATTCCCATGTAGTTAATTTGTATAGAGCTCATCTCCTCTCAGGGAGATCAAGAGAACCTGTGTCTTTAACTAGCATTGCAGCCTTAGCTCATTATCAAATGACCTTTGGGAGCTTACATTTATATAGAAATGATTAAAAGAGAAGCAGCTGGGGAGCTTAAACTGCACATATATTAAGATCTCCCCCAACCTCCACCACATGTAAATAAATCAGAGGGACTGAGATAGAGCAATGTGAACTCTGGGTAATTCTTCCAATAACTTTCAACTAATAACCATTATTTTAGGCTTAACTCTGCTGTTCTTCACATGGTATGCATTGTTCCACTAAGATATTCCCACAAAGAAGTCTTCTAACTTAAACCCAGACTTTACCGTGTATCAGATTCTCATTGCTGTTAACCTTTTCTTTCAGGAAAAGTGGGAAGAAGATTCTGAGCAATGACTCACTTCAGGGAAGAGCTGACAGTGGGAATGAGGTTTCAGTTGCGAAGCGTAATCCAGCTAGTAGATAAAGTATCTGAAAATAATGGAAAGCTGATTTCTTAAGCATGAGACATTTTACAGCTCATATGCTTTTAAATGCATACAGTTGGTATGAGCAGGGTGGCCCGTTTTTAAAAAGAACAGCTGAATTAAGTAAATTCCCCTGTGTGTAAAAGCCTGTCTGCTTGATCTGTTTTCCAGATGTTTCCATGGCAAATGTTTTTCTAATGTGAAGCCCAGTCATAGAAAACACCTGGGTAGCATACAGCACTTCCCAGACACAAATCATCATTTTCTTCTTAAAACAGATGCAGATTGATTTTTAAATATGAGAAGAAATGTTCCTACCTCTCATGGAAATACAAAGTGACAAAGATGTTCATTTAAACAACAATCATTATTATCATAAAGAGCTTTGCCTCTCTGAACACAAAATAGCAGATGCTTTCTATAAGGTTGGCAGAATTGTTAGGCCACTATATCTGAAGGTTTTACTACTGGCATTAACTCTTCTGTGTGGTTTCTGATTAGAATATGAAAGTAAGAGATAAGATACTGGAATATCAGTAACTGAGACTCAGGCATCAAGTATCCTTCACCATTTAAAAACTATGTAAATCTTGGCACTTTGTTTGATTTTCTGATACTTACTATGCTTATCTGTTATATAGGAGTGATAAAAAGTGCTAACCCCGAAGGTTATTATAAAGATCATGCTTATATTTACTTGTTTTATGGCTCCATTGAAAATTCCCGGTGAATATTAAGGTCAATAACATAGATGACTCAATGACTAGATTCTTCAAGATAAAATGTTGCACTTCATTTAAAAACTGAGAATTTATAAAAGAAATAATGGATTCATTCAATGTGGCTTCTTTAGACAAAAGCACAAGCTAAGAAATGGAGTGATGAGTTGAAAGTCCCCATTCTCCTTGGTGCCACTTGATTAATTTATAGAATGAACTCACTTTGTTAATTTAATTTGATTACAGAATAAATAGCTTGAAAATATCATATTGTTTAGTAATAAAAGTCACTAGTAGATTGGGGTTTATACATATTGGTCCATGAAAAAAATCAAAATAGTAGTAATATAGACTTAGGGGAAACCAGAGGGCAAAATAATATAATTAAATAAAGAAGATGAGGAAAAAAGCAAGAGAAAATCTGCATAAATGTTGGTAGAGGAAGTATGCCAAATTGTTATACTTTTTGTACACTGTACAAAGGTCCATACATATTATTTTATAAAAATGTAATTACAGTCAATTTATTAACAGAATATTTGATTCATTTAAAAAGCTCATCATTTCAAATGCTTTGCTGATTTTTAACCCCAGATGGTTTTTAAGACATTGTAATATGTATTTATATAATCATTAAAAAATGTAAAGAGTTCTGTAGAAATCTCAAAATATTGGGTTAAAAGTTACTTGTTTTAAACTTGGTCTGTTAGTTGTCATTCTGTCACATGGAAAGAATGTGTCTTGAGGGATGGCTCCGAGGTAAACAGCCACACACTTAGGGACCTGAGGGACCCATTTTGTAGAAGGAGATCACCAACTTCCACAAATTGTCCCTGAGCTCCACTGGAGTGCAGTGGCACATACATCCATGTCCTTACAAGATAAATAAATGTAAATGTACCTTAAAAATAGTGTGAGCAAAATTCAAGATGTCATTATTATCACATGTACTCACTCATAAGTGGTTTTTTAAACATAATGCAAAGAAAACCAGCCCGCAAATCACAATCCCAGAGAACATAGACAACAGTGAGGACCCTAATCTAATCTAATCTAATCTAATCTAATCTAATCTAATCTAACCTGATCTCCTTGGGAGGTAGAAAAAGACAAGATCTCCTGAGTAAATTGGGAGCATGGGGACCTTGAGAGAGTGCTAAAGGGGAGGACAGAGGCAGGGAGGGGAGCATATAAAAATGTACAGCTAATTAAAAATCAATAAAAAGTAGTGTGGACAGAAACAAATATGGCTGCGGATTGAGTTTGTGCCACACAGCTCTTTCCTCAACATTTTCATGGTGGCTGCAGAATCTTTGTCAGTTTTATTTTTAACTTGAAATAGACATTCATACTTTTGCTCCAAACATTTTATTCAAAAGAAAAAAATCCTGTTCAAAGTATGAAAGGAAAACTGTCATAGAAAGGTTTTTACGAGTGATCATTAATGCTTTTAACCTAAAATAGTCACATCAAGGCTTGATGAAGTTTAAATTGCAGGCAGCTTCCCAGTAATTCTGTGAAAGTGAGAAAGCTAATTTATATTTAATTACTATCAAAATCAATGTTCCTATCAAGTAGCATCCCAGCTTATTGTGAATTTATTCAAGAAATATTAATAATAGCAGCTCTCTCAGGATGCTATTTTGAAGATATCAGGATCATAACTTTAACAATACTGCTTTTAATTTTATGTGTCAGGCTTTCTGTAAAGATTATAGGGCCTGGGCCTTCCAAGTGGAAAGAGACACTTGCCAGTACTCACAGTACAAGTGCAGCTCTGGACTGGAGAAATTGCTCAGTGGTTAAGAGCACCTTCTAGAGGACCTGGGTCATTTCCATGAATTAGTTTCTCATTTCATCTAGGTTGTCGGATTGTGTGTGAACCTGAGAAGTTGGATGTAGCCAAATCCTGTATCCTCTCAAACACACCTGAGGCTCTGTTTTTGAGCATTCTAGGCTTCTTGGAGAACCAAAGTGTCTGCCTCAGGAAACTGGAAACCACTCTGATCCAATCTGGTCCTCTCAATAGAGATAGACATTAGCCCTGAATACTGTAAATCTCCTCCTCAAAGGCACAGGAAGTTGCAAATGACTATTACTATTATAGTCAGTATTAAACATTTCATGAGAGAATTTACCATGTACTTGGTTGGCTTTAGATTATTTCCAAGGATTTTCCAAGAATTTACTCCCTCCTTTCTTGGGTAAGAATTATTTTAACCACACCCATATTTAATGTTTCCTAAAGCATCCCATCTACACACACACACATACACACACACACTTACACACACATACACATACACACATACACACACACACACACACACACACACACACATATATATATATATCTAGGGACCCATTGAGCTTTTTAAGTTTATCCACCATCACCTCCTTGGCTCCAACTTTTAGAATGCATTTGGCAGCTTATCTTTTCCCTTAGATTACCACTCCTTTGCTAGGATTGGCAGTGAAAGTTGTTGTTTATTTGTTTGTTTCTATTCCAAGCACTTTTGTCTTATTCTAAAGGAATTCTAAGGAAGACTGCTTTTCTGAGACCCTTCGGTTCTAGTCTTATCACTGTAGCAGGTGAGGATCCAGAAGAATTATGAAGCACCATATTCCTTTGTCCTGTTATCTTCTGTTCTCTGACATAGTGCTAGCTGAAAACATAGGAAAAAATACTTCTAGATACAGGTGTAAGCAAAGATGTTCTTAATGGGTCCCCAATAGCACAGGAAATAATCCCACAAGTTGACAAATGATTACTTGAAATAAAAAAGTCTTCATAGCACAGAGGGTTATCACCAGAGTGAAGAGACAGCCTACCATGTGAGAAAAGGACATTTCCAACTTTAAGTCAATATTTGGGATTTAAATCAAGATATTCTAAGTAATTGCAAGAATTAAATAGCCAAATGCAAAATCAACCTATCTAATAATGAGAAGAAATGCAATTATCCAATACTAAACTGAAAAAGTAGTCCATGTCTTTACCTATGAGGGAAATTAAAGTTAAACTTGCTTTGAAATTCCACCTTAACCCAGTCAGAATGACTATCCACAAAATAAATGACAATCAATGATGGCAGGTATACAGGGTTCCCTTACTCACTGGATGGGTGGGGGATGTAGACCTGGACAGCCATTGTGGGAATCAGGTTAATGGTAAATGATGGCAGAACTATCATGTGGCATAGCTTTACCTCTCTAAAGAAAATGCTTGAAAGACAGCAACTCAACTGGAAGGAGAAAAAGAGATTCTGAGGAAGCAATGCTCACCAGCCCCATGAGGCAAAGAGCAATTGAAAAGGAAGGTGACTCCAAAGAAATCAGAGAAAGAAAGCACACTAAGAGTCAAGTGTTGTATGAAAAAACTCCCTGGGGAGATGCTACTCAAACATCTACTCACCATAAAGAGCTCATGACAGTCCGAAGTACAGATACTTGACGAACCGAAGAGTTTTATTGGGTTACTTAGGAATATGAGCAAAATCGACGTAGAAGGCTGTATCTTCAAAACCCATTGTGGCATATGTAACAGCTCTCAAACACTGGAAACCTGGAGCACACTGCACAGTCTGCAAGCAGCGTACACATTTAGAGTGTCCTTTCTCAGCTGGCCTAAGCCTCTTCCAGCCAGGACTACTAGTTTCTGCTTCTTCCAGTCGGTCTGGCCTCAGTCTTTCAGCTGAGCGTGACTCTTGGAAGTGAGGGGTCAGTGAACCTGGTGGGCTTCAGGAACTTCCTGAAGCTGTTTTGACTCTATACCCTCTAGCTTAAGAAGCTTCCCGGTAGGATTGTGTCTCCACCTTAGAGGAAGCTACTGCGCAAGGTCAGGGAAAGGGGCTACTTTCTAATCCCAACTCAATTTGGGGAAGATGGTAGATTTAGGAAAGCAGAGCCTTCATGATTAGTCAATGTACTTTCCTTTTTAATTCCCCCCCGCCCAGCCCCACCCCAGAATGTATGAAGAACTCTGGAGGGAAAGACAGGCACATTCTTGACAGCATAGGTAGTGGTGACAGAAGTTTAGCAGCTTGGGAAAGACGGGAAACAGACAACCGGTGACTGACTGACATGCAAGGTGATGTCAGCAAAGGGAGGCAATGAGCCAAAATGAAATGAAGGCAAAGTTGACAGGCAAATAGGGGAGTTCCCTTTTTCTTTCTTTCTTTCTTTCTTTCTTTCTTTCTTTCTTTCTTTCTTTTTCTTTCTTTCTTCTTTCCTCCCTCCCTCCCTCCCTCCCTCCCTTCCTTCTTTCTTTGTTTTGTTTTTTTGAGACAAGGTTTCTCTGTGTTTCTTTGGCTGCCCTAGAACTCACTCTGCAAACCAGGCTGGCCTTGAACTCACAGAGATCTGCCTGCCTCTGCCTCCCAAGTGCTGGGATTAAAGGCATGCGAAACCATGCCTGGCTAAGCAAATAGGCATCTTTTGAGGAATACCCCAATATCTTACTGATGGGATAGATTGACAAAGGTTTTTACCTAGTTGAGGAATCTTGTAAAAAGTAAGTAACTGAGGATGTAGGAATAAGAAACAGTTCACAGAACTTAAATATGGTAGGTTGGAGCCATTGAGAGCACAAAAGGAACATGGGTTCTAAATGATACTGCTATATTTCCCAGAAGCAAAGAAGGACAAAGTGAGGAGTAGCTGTTCTTGTTTAGAGAAGAGAAACATAATTCTGAGTCAAGTGCTTTCCATTTTCCCCGAAATGTGGGAGGTGATGACATTTACCAATGGCAATGTGATTAGAATTGGATTTGAAGGTGTAGGAGTTTCTTGAAGGATGAATTGGAGAAGATGCTCAATAATTCTTCAGTGGAGAAAGGAATAGGATCAACATTGGGGTTAGAATACTTTCGCGTGAGGTTGGACACCCACGGGTCTAGAAGAGTATTTTCTGATTATAGGTATTTTATACCTAAACCGAACTAAGGAGCAGTCAAAGAAATACATGGACAGTACAGAGTTACATGATAGCTAAGAGTTAGGCCTGATAGCTGCTGGTGGATGATGTGCAATATTTGAATAGAACACGGCGAAATCAGAGTTCACATACTAACGCAGAGCAAGAAGGTGAGGAAACCTAAAACCTAAAATGAAGAAACATCATGGCAGAACCTACCTCTTTGTTACAGGAGTAAACGCCAGTTTTTTAGTAAAGTGTAATATCCAATTTGCAAATGGCAAAATATTTAAATCCCATGTCTGTCAATAACAAAAGAATTCTATACACAAGACAAAATGCAGCCTTGTATCATTTTTAGCACTGCCACAGAAACCAAGATTCAGTGTTCAAGAAAAACAGAAGAGTTATACCAAGCTAACAAAAGAGGAATTAAGTATTAAAGCATATTGGAACACATAGATTATAATATTTTAGCATATATTAGAATTCTGTCTCCGTGGGAAACCAGAACAACTTTGTTTAAGACACCATTCTACTTCTAGATAATGAAAAAATATTCTGACTTGTAAGATCACCCACTTTTTCCCTAGGCATGACAAGCAGGGTGAGGTAAAAGAGCTGGTCCTCCAAATATCAGGGAAAAGAATGACACTTCCTGACTATCTTTGAGGGAAGTGTGAAGTTCATTCCTCATTTGTTTGGATAACAGTGGTTCCAGTATTGCAATATATATTTCCGTTGCTAAGCAGAGGACGAAAAAAATGACCTTTCTTAGCAACTATTTGTCTTTGATAAGGCCCTTAAGAAATACCCCAAGATGTATCTGTATTTAAACTACAAATGAACTGCTAACAATATTGTCAAATGTGAATTTCTAATTCCCATCTTATTTCACGGCCAAGTATATAAAATGAAAGTAGAATAACTTACTCAATGGACTTTCTTATTTTACCACTTTCTCTGAATGTAGATAAGAGTCTAACAGGAAAAGCAGAGACATTCTTGATAACACAAAGAAAAGAAGAGAAGAGACAGAGTAAGGAAGGTATAAGAAAAGAGAGCAAAGCAGCAAGAAGATGCCTGGAAGATTACCTTGGGACTTCTTCTTAGACTCAGCCTCCAAATCTTCAACAAATTTTACAATAATCCTAAGAAGCTTTGTGCTGAAATCTGAGATATGCCACACAGGTCCTAGGGGTGTCCAAAGTGTTGCCTGGTGTTGGTTAAAATCATAGACCACATGGGACTTATGAGCCTAGGTTCAGTCACATGACTGGGAGCATTTGGAGTCTACCTCCTGGTCAGAACAGAGGGTAAGAAGCTTATGCCTATATCCCTGAAGTCCTCTCAAGTCCACCTCCCCATAGATGTTTTCCTGAGGATGTTGTGGTTACTGCATATTGCTTCAACTTCTCCCTCATCCTCTCTCACTTTCCTCACCGTCGTACATCAAGTCCTCTCATAGACACTGACCAATAAACCTCCCACCAGGAGACTTCGTCCGAATGTGCTTCCCAGGGACTTAAAGAGAGGGGAACCAAAATGGTTGGATTCCTTGCAGATCTAGAAAAAATTTAGAGAGCCCATTTCACTCAACACATTCTAGGCTCATTGGTACAAGGAATTGAGGAAACATGGCACACAGAACTGCATGGGGAAATACCTCCTTCTGAGGAGTCTTTAGACTGAAGTCCATGATGTCATGTGCGTATCAGCCCAAATTTACCAAGTACCAACAGCATGAAATTATGTCATTTGTTTCCTCTTTCTCATGTTGAAATTAGGAGGACCAGAAGCATGTCCATCATGAGGTTGCTATGAAACTGAATAACTAATTGATACATATAAAGTGCCAATTCTATGCTTTATATTTAATAAATAATATGTAAGCACTGCTTCTACTGGTATAGAAATCTTGAAGGATGTTTTTCCTTTCCTGGGCTAATAGGAAGTTCTGAGGTGCATTAAATAACTGACTTGTCTTTATAAGCATTTATGTGCTGTGCAACTTGAGGCACCTCTTTGCTTTTTCCCATTAGAAAATCTAAAGAAACTGCTGAACTTTATTGGAAACATTTAATACATTCACACTTGTAAAGGGTCTAATACTTATTTAGCATTAGAATGCACAACTCTCTTATTGTAGGCCTGACAGTTCTTAAATATTTAAAAAACTTGTAGTTGAAACAATAATTATTCTATACACTGCCATGGATACAACTGACTATCAACAAATCTCTAAAGGCATGGTTGAGACCCACTCAGGAAGATCTCTGAAAACAAGGAAAGTTTCAAAACAATGACTTATGGTACATTAAAAATACCACTTAGTAGGAATCGGTAACTATTTGAGACTCATAACAATATTTATCTCCTTGTCTTATGTTGAAAGATCTAAAGAAGAGTTAAGAAGTTCTTCCATCCTGCAGCAACCCCACAGTAGAGCCAGAATTCAGCATTCTACTGTAATTGCACAGGCATTTCTCAGGGCCAGCTTTCACATAGAATCACTGTATGCAAAAGAACAAATTTGATAATAGAATGATAAAACAGACCAACAAGAATAGTAATCAGCTGATGAACTGAGATATATATTAAGTAACCATCAAGAAAAATATGATTACTCTATGCAACATTCTTATTATTCATATGATGGTTGTCTTTGAGAGAGAGAGAGAGAGAGAGTGTGTGTGTGTACAAGCTCCATACAACTTCTATTAATTTTTGATAAAGAAAGATGTAAATCTTATATAAATAGATTTATAGATATAAGTAGCAATAAATATTTTGGGGAAGAAGCAATAAAATAATAAGCAAACATACAGTATATTTATGTTCTCCCTCAATGCATTTTCCTTTGGGATCTTGCTAATGGCTCTTTATTCTTGGCTTAGATTACTTTTTCCTAATGTTCATACTGATCTCTGTTTTGTTAAGCAATTGAGAGTATCCCCTTTAGACATTCAGAATTCTCTTTCTGTTAACTTGGCATGTCAGCTTTATGCATCCTGAGTTCTGGAGCATGTAATGCAATTGCATGACTCTCTTTATATTTTTGGGGAAGGGGTCTGATGATGAGCAAATAAAAGGGTGTCATGGAACATATGTCATGCTATAATTTGCTTTCATGACTCAATAATAAAAGACCTCATTCTGTCTAGGTTGGTAAAGTAAAATGAATTAAATTTTAAGTCACTGCATGATCTGTACTTTAAATAAACATATATAAAATATTTATGCTTCAAATATATGTGAACATATATTCATGAATATGTAAATATATTCAAATAATTCTGTAAAATATGTATTTTTATACAATTAGAAAATTTTATATAAATGCAATAGTTGTAAGACATAAAATATAGTAAAATTTATAGCTATTTCCTGGTGTACATCTTGATTTTTCTGAATAATTTTAATATTATTAACTGCATGTGGTCAACACCTACAGTATAAAATCTTCCTTATGCAAACATGTATTTTTCAGTAGGATTGATAAATTGATTAGCATTTACATTTTATACAGTCACATCTCTGTGGTAATTGTGCTAATTGTCTAATACAAGAAAAGTATAGAAACACCAGTGACTCACAGTTTCACTTGAATTAATATAATAAAAAGGAAGACCCTTAGCTAAACCTATGTATCAAATATCACTTGCATTTATTTTCCACTAAAATGTGTTCATCTATTTGTCTATTTTATTTTAGATATTTGTTCACAGTAAATTTTGGTGTGTTTGCATTATTTCTAAAGGTGCACACATGTAGATACAATGTGATAATTTTCTCATTAGGCAATTTAGCTGATGTGGGAAAGTCAAAGAACATCTTTTTTTCTTTTCTGTTTTTTTCTCTTTTGTGTTTTTTTTTGTTGTTGTTGTTATTGTTTTTTTGACCAAGTTTCTCTGTGAAACAGTCCTGGCTGTCCTGGAATCCACTTTATTTACCTGCTGGCCTTGAACTCACAGAGATCTGCCTGCCTCTGAGTCCTGAGTGCTGGGATTAAAGGTGTGTGCCACAACCACCTGGTATAGAACATCTTAACATGAAAGTTAATGATAGGAGCCTGTCTGTCACTCACCATTTGGCATGACCGTGTAACGTAGCCTGAAGACACAGTAAATGAAAAAGTGACATGGTTGTGGGATAGCACAGACAGCTGCTTTCCATTAGACATTTCCTCAGGAGGAGAGGCATATGACAAGCATATGACATCATAGGTTCAAAATCAGTATCACAATCATTTATTTCTGTTACCTAGTTCTCTGGTGTTCTGTACTATACCTAACTCTGTGTGGTAACGCTCTGTATGAATGCCAGTGCAGCAGGTGCATTTACACTAGCAACACCTCTAACACATGAATTCTATGACACTAACACATTGTTCTATGACAATATGAGCCAACTAGAGGATGTGAAATTTCACCTTCGTGATCTCACAGGAAGAATTTCATATATGGTCGATGTTTGACAAAAGCATTACTAGAGAGTACCTGATTATGAATTTGTTGTTATAGTTTAGACTGGGATTCCAAATTCTTAGTCTAGTCTTTAAATGTATAGAAACTTAATTTGCCTTAATGAAATTAATGAAATAATCCATCTGTTGTTAATGGAGAATGTCTCACAGACAGCAGTAGCTTCTGGAGGTTTTATTTTCCTCCCTCGGTTACCTTGGCTGTGATGCTGAGATATTCTCATTAGATCGTATTAATTCTCAATGTGAAGAAGCAGAGGCTAGGATGTTTTACATAAGTTTTAGAAGTTCTCAGCAATTCATTTGGCATTCTAAACTGCAAGCTTTGACCTTCAAATCCTGTTCTCTTCTTTCATTCCACAGTTACACCCGTTTTCAAATAACTTTAAGATGTGAACATAGCAGGTCTACTTCCCCACTATCTTGCTAATCTCAAGCATCATTTGATATCAGATAGTTTCATCATTTGAAAATATTCCAAAATCTTCTTTTTTCTCCTCCATATTCTTCTTTGCAGCTTTTGAGGCCAGAGACACAATTCAGTCTGCTCATGTTCAGGTGGCACATACCAATTAAATACTTATCCTTTATATGACACAGTAGTTGAATCATTTCCCTTTTCTGTGAATTTGGTAGACCACAAGGCAGATTAACAAAGAGAATGGAGAATGAAACCCTTTAACTGACCCTGAAAAGCACAGCAACAAAATTATATTTGGTGAATGCATACCTATAATTGATAATGCTGAATCTTCCATTTTTCACCTACATGCCACCGATGGGGTTGTGAAGATCCAAATATTAACATCTACTGTCAGTCAAGGTAAAAAGTATGGCGAATGAAGCATAATCATCTCAGATAGTTTCACTCTACTGCAGGCTGTGGAATCATAATCTTTGCTTTTTTTTCTCAGTGAATGTCAGGTATTCTATTTCTCTTTACAGATGAGTGAGTTTCAATCTTAAATGTTTAGTCTCTGCCTCTGCTACAGAAAGTAAAAAAGAAAGGTTTTTTTAGCTTACCTCTCAGAGAGCAATATTGCCTGCATTTGTTTTCTGAACTAGAGTAAGGGAAGACACTTTGAAAGAGGGAAGCACTCTGTGTCTGATCGGATTGCAGCTTTAGGGAACGAGAAAGCTTTACTGCTTATAGAAACAGAGTGAGAAAAACGGGAGATTATGTACTTCCAAATCGTGAGGTAAAGGTAACAGCAATGATGGGGTGTTTGCAGCATCACGCTGTGATGTGGGATGTCCTTCTATATATGTGTTGCTTTTACTGGCTGGTGGATAAAGCTGTTTCAGCCAATGGGTTAGCAGAGTAAAGCCAGGCAGGAAATCTGAACAGAGATAGAGAGAGATAGTAGGCAGAGTGGAAGAGAAACCATGTAGCACCCAAAGGCGAAAGATGCCAGAACATTACCAGTAAGTCACAGTCTCATGTTAATACATAGATTAAGAGAAATGGGTTAATTTAAGATGTAAGAGCTAGCTAGGACTATGTCTGAGCCATTGGCCAAACTATTGTAATTAATACAGTCTCTGTGTGATTGTTTGGGTCTGGGTGACCAGGAAACAAAGCCCAGTCTCTGAGTACAACTCTGAGTAGCCTAAAATCTCAACTGCAGTTCTAACGCACTGAATCAAATAGCATTTTTGATTTTATATATAAAAATAATTACTGTACACTTTGGAAGCCATATTTTAAGTCTCTCTATTAAACTCCTAGTATTTGTAGAGAAATATTACAATACTGAATTTGTAGAGTAAGAAAGAATACTGAAATACATTTTAATGTAACAAAGACACCTTTCCTCTTCCTAATGGTAACATGAGAAAAAAAAAGCGTGAAAAACGCAAAAGTACTCATGCTGATATTGTTAAAAAGCAAGTGTGCTATAAAGTCGACTTATCATTTAATAGAGTCATTAAAAGTCTTTTTTATTTTTAGATGGACTTTTAAGAATAGAATCACTTTGTACTTGCAGAATAAAACAATATAGGTTATTCATTAGGCAATTCATAGTCACTTTTTAACATTTTTAAGTAATAGAAGAAAGAAAAATAATTTATGGTTTTATGTTTTAGAGTATTACGAACCCCATGGTAATAAAAATCTTTTAATTCTTTGTTTTTTAATTACCTATGATGGCACACCCTGTAATCCCAGCTCTCAATAGGAAAAGGCAGGAGGATTTTCAAGAGTTCAAGTCTACCTTGTGGCATGTAGTAAGTTACAAGTTAATCACAACTGCAGAGCAAGGCCTTGTCTGTGGTTTTATTATTTTGCATTTCTTTGTAATATATACTAAAGATCAATTATGGCGAATGCTATAGTTTATATATTTTAATTTGCTCTATGAAAATATAACTTTTTATGAGTCCAAAAGTAAGACTTTCAGAAATATATAAAATATTTCAGTGATATGGGGCTCCTGTTTAAAAGTCTCTATAGAAATCTTATCAATTTTGAAATGTATATTTTAATTATGTTTAGAATTATAAATAAGGGCCACTCCATTATAAATTTTTGAAGACTTCATGAACAAAATTTGAGGTACAAAATTACTGAAGAGGTTCAGGCATTGCTAGGGTTTGTGATGAATGGTGACTTTTTTATTGTTATAGTCAATAGTTTTATCCCAAGTCTCATGTGACAGGATTATGAGGATGACCCTTTCACAGGAGGCCACAAGATCGCTCCACACACATGCCCAGAAGTCTCTACTGAAGGAAAAATAGAATGGTAGGAGAATTCATGCTTTGACACCAGCATCACTTACATAAAAAAAGAGCAAAAGCCATACTGTTGAAATTTAACTCAACTTTCAATAGTTGTATTTGTCTCAGAGGAAAAAAATCCAAAATAGAATAATAACTTCAAAGCAGAAACAGTGATGTGTCCTTTTCACAGATTTACACAAGCTTCGTGGGCGCGTAACTGTGTGTGTCTCTCTTTCTCCCTTGCACTTCTAATCATTTCCCTTGTGTTGTACAGATTGTCATTCTATTCATATTTTCAATTTTGTACAAAGAACTGGAGCTTCACATGGACATATTCTGACGGGCCATATGCCACCTTCTGGTAGAGCAGTCTGTCCCCCAACAGTAATATAGACACTTTACAGAGCAAGAAACAGGTGGCATTGGGGCCTATCTAACACACCTGCTCATGAAATCTAAGGAAGCACCAACCAAAACGCATTATTGATAGTATTATTTAGTATGTATGATCAGGATTAAAAGAGTGTACAGACCGTCGAAATAGAATCATAATAATACATTTCGAAACAAAACAGAATGTACAAAACTGTTCCGGTCACATTGTGCCCTGAAGAGCTCCATTTGCAGTCTGTAATTACATGACATTGTTAGTGCTCAAGAAGCAGAAAATTATAATGGTCAGGTGGAAACCTGTTCCATTAAAATGCTGCGGTGGGATTAAAAAATGTTCCTGCGTTAAAATTTTTTCATGAAAATAAATACAGCTACAGTCACCCTATTTTCAAAGTATACATTTTTTGTATTTCTACATGATTAATTAATATATATTATATAAATAGTCCCCAAATATAAACTGTCCTTACTTTATCTACTCAAATAGACATAATCAAAACAAAGCTTCTAGACTAATGCGGACTGAACAATTGCATGTTTGCCAAACTGCAGATTCTTTCTCATAAATTGATTTTAGCCTCGTGATTTCGAAGTTTAAAATTTTTCTGTGGCAGACTTTTCACTTGAAAGTATCATAAAATTAATGTTTAAGAGACTATTATGTTGAAACGACTTATTCATCATAATTATCTAAGTATGATAAGAAAACGAGAGTGGCAGGAGTTACTTGGCAATGTGTAGAAGCAGAAGGAAAAAAACTTAAAAATCCCTCAGAGAATGATCCAGATTGTGGAATGTGTCTTTATATCGAAATGACTCTGTGGAAGGCGTCTGGCTTTCTTGTCTGTTGCCTTACTCATGGGGAGAAAAGAACAAATGTCTATTCGCCACACATAAGGCATGGACGACCAACCAGTGAAACAATTGTACTCAAGCCTAATGAACTCACTGGTGTCACTTACAAGAGCATGAATGAGAGCAAACATGGTTTTCCAGTCAGCGGTAGCAGTGAAAAGCCTGAGACCCAGCAAGCTAATAGGTCAGCTTGCAGGGAGCTCTGCTCAAGAGTCCTCACACTGCCTGCAGCCCATTCATGCTGAAATCCCCTCGGAGGGAACCTTGGGAATCTTGTTTTATGAGCTTCCTGCGTCTGAAGAAACTCCCTCATTCCTCCAAGAGGCAGTGGTTCCTGTCACGATCACTGTGAGTAGCTGGAAGATGAGCAGTTTCCATGATTTATCACTTCCTCCAAGGAAAATATTAGTCCTCCTGATCCCTAAGTCTGCTTCTTTTCCATTTCCTCCCAGGCTAGTTAAGAGGCTGCACTGTACCCTGTTGCTCCAGGTTATGTTTAGCAAGCGTTGCTCACGCTTCTATTTCCCCTCCTCCTCATAGACAGACCTCAAACACACTTCTCCTTAACTCTATACTATGACTCCACTTATCTCTACCCTCTTAATTTTTTCATCTTAACCCTGCCCTCCGAATCACTATAAGTGTCCTGTAATCACTACTGTTGTTCCTTTTGCCATCATAAAATATAATCAGAGCTGTTCCTCTAATGTGTCTTGTTGCGCAAAACCATTTTGTTATTAAATTGTTGGTCTTAAAAGGAGACACATTTTTTGACATAGCTCAACATTTTTTATACTCATCCATTACACCCTACTCAGGTTTAGCTCTAATTTTAAATAACAACCAGCTAAATTTCACTGTTTCCCAAGTGGATTCCATACAACTTTTCTTGCAATTTTTCTAAACCTTTTTCAATTTTAATAATTGTACAGACCTTCATATCTGTGAGCATTCACATATGATTGTCTCTTCCAGAAGAATTCCTTCTTAATCCTCCTAGGAAAATTCTCATTGTTCCACTTGGAATATCTGACTTTCAGTTCCCTTTCTGGATAGTGGACATTGGGTCTTGACACATCTTCTTATGAATCCATTTACTATCAATACTCAGCTCTCCCTCACCCAAAAACAACTAGGAAAAAACTACATCTATTTTCTATGTAATTCAGTCTTATATGGTGTATTCATTTCTACTGCAGTTAAATCAGTGCATCAAATTTATAAATTACCTATTGAAAAACATGACTCAGATGTGGTTCGTGCTGGGAAGTGTTTCTTCCCTTGTTTAAGTCTCTGGATGCTCTTCTAGGATGATGATAGAGAGTCATCTTCTTCGAGTTCATATTAGTTTATTTTTGTTTGCTTTTTTGCATTCGTCAGAACAGTGAAAGAACCCTGAAATCCACACAGTGTCTACAACTTCTTGCATTGAGGACAGCATTGTTTTGATAAAAAAGTTGAAAGTTATTGAATTATAAGTAAATTAGTAAGTTAAACCCTGGATTACTTGAATTAAAAACACTAAAATGTCAAGTTGATGGGGTCCTTTGAATAATAAGTAGGAAACATGGAAGTGAGTGATTTATTGTTTCTTCAAGAAAAAAAAAAGTCAGTTCAGGAAAGGTTTATTGAGATAAGGTTTAAAAGAGCTATTCTGAAGTGAAGAGAAAATGGGCAGCTCTCTGAGTACAATGGCTTTATTTCATTTTATTTATCCCAAAGTTTACATGGTAGGAACCTACAATAAGAGGATATCCTGAGAGCTGTCAATTATCTGCAGCTTTTGTTCTCATAGAATGTGTCCCGAGAGAAAAACTGCATGGGCCTTCATATTCAAACAGTGTTACAATTAGTCTTTCACATTTTTTAAATGGTGCATTACAAGAGGATGAGTCAGAAAGGAGCCCACAATTCACTTCAGTTTAATGCTCATCTTGAGAAATTCGGCTCTCCACCCAAGCCATGGCTGCTTGTTCTGGATTTTGATGTTACTTACTATGCTTTTCTTTTTCCAGAGTAATTTGTGACCTTAATTTTCCAATGATTTGTATTTCTTTTATTAGCTTTAATAGAGAATTAATAAAGATGAAAAAAGTTGGATATGTCTTTGGCAGTTGCTTGATATAATCTTTTAAGCAAAAATGTTTTCTGTTCACTACTCTGAACACTGTTTTGTGGGAAATTCCATCCATATATTTCTACTTCTCATATCACCAAAATATTCTTGTATAAAAAGTACTTCACAAATAGCCATTTTCTGTCTCAGTACCATGATAAGTATTTGAATGGTTTATGTTTTGTGTTAAGAGTTTTACCAAAGAGTAAATGTGTGAGTGGATGATTCAAGACATTGAAATGGGTGTGGTCACAAACTATTATGTCTTGGAAACATAATGTAATGTCCCATAACAGCAATACAAACATTTCTTTATCCAAAGGAGCAATTTGTTGAGGAGGCCTAATTTACATAGGAAAAATGTGCTAAATCAGCCATATTTCTTAATCTTAATAATTTTTAAATTTTGTCAGGATAATTAACTTTATTAAAACGTATTTAAACAGCAAAGGGGTATGTTAGCTTTGGGTAATCTAGAGATGAATTGGACTACATGTCGTGTGTTTAAGTGGTAAGGAAACTCAATGCTAATACAAAATATATGAGACTAATTTTCTGCTCCAAGAAAATATTTTTTTCAATGTTCTTCACTCCCAGCTTATCTTCTATCATACTTAGAAGTATACAATGTTGCAAGAATTTTTGTGGGTATAGTGTATAGCTGTTGATGGGAATGAAGTCTTCCATAGGCCTGAAGACTTCTATTTGGCTACACAAAATAATCGCCTTTTTCTGTGTTCATGGATTCTTCATGAGGTACTCAAAGGTCATTAAGCCTTCAGGTAAATAATATTAATTGCACAGGCTTTTCAAAAGCCCTCTGTGTTGATCAATTTAAGGAAAATAGTATTTCATGAATATATTTTTTTGTTGGTCAAGCTACATTTTCTAAGCTTTTCATGATTATTTAGACCAGTGGTTCTCAACCTTCTTTATGCTGCGACCCTTTAATACAGTTCCTCAAGCTGTGGTGACCCCAACCATAACATTATTTTCATTGCTACTTCATAACTGTAATTTTGCTATTGTTATGAATTGTAATGCAAATACCCGATATACAGGATATCAGATATGCCACCCCTGCAAAAATGCCCTTAGAACCCCAAAGGGACCATGACCCACAATTTCAGAACAATTGATTTAGAAGCCAGAAATGCAATTTATTAAAGTAAATTGATAGGAAAGCTGGTGGCCACCCTGACGATCCTGGTTAGAAAGCGAGATTTCAGTGAAGAAAACCACTCTTCAACCTGACTATAGTCCTAGGGAGCTGTGAAGTAGAGATATGCATGAGCCAATGTGGAGAGTCAGGTGATCTTGCTCTCCTCCACCAAGGTTCCCCAAGTGTTGTTGGCTCAGCCCAGCAAGAATTTGTGTTTCCATTGTTAGTTTTCATTTCCTGAGAAGCCAAAAAGTGATGCTGCCCTGTCCACTCCTATTGCCCAGCCTACTATGTGGTTGGTTGGGAAACAGAATAAATATTTAAAAGTACAAAATGAAGAAAATAAAGTTGTACTAGAGCTTGAATTCTGCCTGTTGTTTGTAAGATATTATATTTAAGAAAATATATTTAAGATATTTAAGGAAACAGCATATTTCCTTATAAGGAAAGCATCTAAGTGTGCTTCACAACACTCAGTATTTCTTTGTGTGTGTGAGTGTGTGTGTGTGTGCATGCACATAATGGGGGAAGAACACACACAGACGTGCACACATACAATGGGAGAAAGCACACAGAGATCTTAAAAAACAGAGTGGCCATTCACTTGCAAAATTTAAAAATTTGATCAAATGATTTCTGTTGTCTTTGAATTATAAAAAGTGATAATTCCATGCAACTAGATGTGTCTAAATGCAAGAACGGATATTATATGCCTTTATTTCTATCACTATTAGTCTATTGTTTAGAAACACTTTTAAACCAATTTTGGAATTTCTTATTTAGGTGATGGTGTGTTTTACATTCAAAAGAAGTGGGGTTTTGCTTAGTTGATTTTGTGGAATTAAAATTTTACCATAAGAGATGAGAAAAAGAACTTCATAATATTTCCAAAATTCCCAAAAGAACCCTTAAAAATAATAGTTATATGTGATAATAACACAATAGCATAGAGAAAATTATGTTTCACACATAATTAACCTCTTTTGCAATTTGAAATAAAAAACATAAGGTGTTTTAAGTGAAAATTACTATCTGTAACTATGGTTCAGGCATTCTCTCTCTCTCTCTCTCCTCTCTCCCCCTTCATCTGTCTCTGAGTGTAAATGTGTTCTTTGTATCTTTTAAATGGGTATTTTAAATGTAGTAAAAAAATTCCTTCCCGGAAGGAAGGAAGGAAGGAAGGAAGGAAGGAAGGAAGGAAGGAAGGTTTTCTTGACAGCAGGTCTTGCTACGTTATCCTGTCAGGCATGAGGCTCATTATTCAACCCAACCTCACCTCAAATTAATGGCACCTGCCTGTTTCAAGTCTCCTTATGATAGGATTGCAGGCATGAACCACCTCACCAGTTTTAAAAATAATGAAATTCTTTATTTTTTATTTTTTGCTTTTTTTTTGCTTTGATTCTTCACAGTTTACACTTGAGAAATCCAGGACTGAACGTCTGAAGTACTTTAGGGAGAAGACAAAGCTCTGTGAACATCACAGTTTCTAGCTGCAGTAGAAGTGTCAGAGGAGCCTTGCAAATGTATTGTGGAAACAGAGAGCAAAGGGAAAAATACATTTGACTCTTGTTTTGTCCAAGCTAATCCTGTACATTTTCAGTTCAAGTTTCTTCTCACTGTTTATTTCAGTTAAATTAACTACCTCATGTAAAAAGGTCTTGCAGAAGCCATCGGCTGCTTTGCTCATTTACTAGTTTGAGTATAAAATTTCACCCCGTAAACTAAAGATACTCTATAAGTAGCTGCCACATCCATGGGACACCACTCACTACTCACTGCCGTACCTACAGATAACTGGGAATAAGTTCCCCCTTTTGAATGAAGGAAGAAAAGGGTGGATGAAAAAAATAGTTTATTGTTTCAATAAGTACTGTCTTTGTGGTGTTCTTAGTGCTAAGTGTCTAAAATCCTTAAGAATGTAGAATTTCCTAAGGCTGTAAATTTTAGTATTTCTGGACTTTCACACCCAGGCACACACACGTTATATACATGTGGGGTAAAAACAACCTACTAGTTTAACATTTCATAAATCCTCAAAGCAACTTAGTGTCATTGTCTTTTCCTTTACACGGTTTGTCTTCATTTATCGCACATATCATCTCTGTTGTCAAACTGAGCTTGTCTTCACTGTAAAATCTCCAGTGCATGATGCTCAGTCTGATACTGTTTCTCCACCATAGGGTTCTTTACAACCACATACAGTAGAAGAAAGAAAAAGAGAGCGATACAAAACTGAAAGAAATTCAGAAGATACAGGCTTTGACATCAAACTCTACCTGTAGGATATGAGGTGGAAAGATGCTGCCTACTCTGAAGAATCTGTAAATTGGTTCCTTATATGTAAAAACAAACTTTAAACAGAAGAACACTGTAATATTAGTAATTATTAACAATATTTTCATTCTCTGCTATGATTCACTCAGAACAAAATGATCTTTTATTTTTCCAAAATGTTTTTATTCATTGTTTTTTGAATTTGTTTATATATATATAGTATGTCCAATTTTTGTATACAGAATTCATTGGGCAGATTATGAGCAAATTTACATACATGCCATATCATAAGACTGTCCAAGAATGAAGTCATGTGAAAAAGGTTCTGAGTGATTGTCAGAAAACTCAAAGAAGTCTTATATTTACAAGAGTCTTGTGACCTCATTATCTTCAAAAACACAGAATTGTTCTTAGATTATGCTTTTGTGCCCCTCCTGGGTGTAGCATATAGGAGGGAGTTTACTTCAGATTATTCATTATAACTGGCTCTAGTTATTTGTTTACATGCCTCAATGGAAAGACATATTTTTGCCACGTGCCATTTGTCTACTACACGTGACCTGCCCTTGAAACTCTGCACTTTCTTCATGTGACTCCTCTTACATGAGGGCTCACAGCATAAATTGCCTGAGGCTCTCAATAAAGTTGGCTACTGCACGAGACTTTTGCCAGCCTCCTTTGTCGACTCCTTTCTCTCCGGTCTCATCACATTTAGAGCAGTAAACAATGTCACACTTGCTCAACTTTTAAAAATTGAAATAAAATTACATCACTTTTTCCTTGATTTCCTCCTTTCAGCCCATCCTGCTCACTCTCAGTGGAACTCCTTTATTCGCTCCACTCACACACTGATAACTTCATTTGTTTCATTATGTGGTGTGTGTGTGTGTATGTGTGTGTGCCTGCACACACTTGCACAAATATACAAATATAGTCAAATAGAACCTACTGAATCTTTTTTGTTGTTGTTGTTGTGTATATATCATTTCAAAGCTGAAAACTCTGCATTGGTTAGTCAATAAAGAGTTCCTCTCTGGATGGGGTTAATTTTCTTTCTTGTAGGCTGGAGAGATGTCTAAGAGGTTAAGAGCATTGCCTGCTCTTCCAAAGGTCCTGAGTTCAATTCCCAGCAACCACATGGTGGCTCACAACCA
>LOEQ01001243.1:683481-703500 GCA_001685075.1 Bramus lutescens
TACTTCCCATGTAGATTAGATCTATGTATGTCTCTCTTAGGGTCCTCGTTGTTGCCTAGGTTTTCAGGGATTGTGATTTGTGGGCTGGTTTTCTTTGCTCTATGTTTAATTTTCAATACTTGCCCATAATTCTTTGGCAAGGAGTGGAACCTCATGAAAACTCCCCCCTCTAATGTTGACATGTCCAAATGATATTTCTATTGTTCTGGTCTTGTTGATGCAGCCCTTTTTTTAGCAGAGATTATTTCATATTTCACATCCTAGTAATCTGGTTCTTACCATCATTCTGCCTCCTCTTCCCTGATGCTCCCTGAAACCTAAAGGCAGGAACTGTGATATGGATGTATAAATCAGTGTTGATCTTCTCATTTATCTGTTGATTGCTACACTATGCCCAGTTATGGTGTTTCTGTGGTCGTCTCCATTTGCTATAAAGAGGAGATTACTGGGTGAAAAATCGTAGCTATACTTCAATGTGGGTGTAAGAGTAAGATTTAGAATGTAATAACAACTTCTTATGGTCTAGCAAATTAGTAGATTCTTCTCTATGGCCCACAATTTCACTAATCCCAGAACTAGCTTTAATGGTTCCAGAAAATACTATGCAAGCTGCCAAGGAAGTGAAGCAATTAGCTCAATTTTTCTAGTATAGAATACATAGCAGAAACTTAAATTCTTATGCAATTAAACATTAATCTTTCTAAATAGTCTGTCTAATCAGAATGTTACTGCATTTGGATAGCTGCCATGATCCAAGAGGCCAAACACTTTATTGGTAAACCATAAATACCTTTATAGCTGGAATACTTTAGGATGTATCATTTTCAGGCATTAAAACAATTTTGTGAGTTTCAAAGATTTAGAGAAGTAAATATTAACTTTTTCTGTTTTTCAAATACCAACTTTAGAATTATCTAAAACTATCGAAGACATTTTTCTTAAATGAGTATAAGTGTTATTAATGGGGCAGGATTTCTGAATGACATTCTACAGTATTTTTATTTGATTTTATAAAATGGTAAACTGCTTGTCTTTATAAAGGAATAGCCTAGTATCATCTTTAAAATAATGCAGCATCCATTTAATATATAAACACTGGTATTCCAAGGATCCTCTATTATTTGGTAAAATTAGAAAGTGACAATAACTTGTTCATCAAATTAAAAAGAATGAAACTATGAAACTACCAGACACCTCAAAGGACGACACTGAAAATGGCTTTTTTTTTTTTGAATTAGGCCTTTGGGGGAAAATCAAATTCATGAAGTGCATTGATTTTTCAATAATCATAATCTGCTATTTTAACTTCTGAAGGGACCCAAGTGTGTTTGCCGCATATCTGCAGCCATGTTGGCCATGGTAATAACAATGAATGCTGTCTCTGAGCAGAGTTCATAATTTCATCTAAGACACTGTCATTCTTACATAAACCATTTTTTTCTGATTTTTGTATCAAAACCAATTACATTTTATGCTCAGTTGTAATTTATCTTATCCTAACATAGTCTCATACTGGAGAATGCATAAAAAATAATATATAAAACAACTAAAATGTAAAAAATATATAAAATAAACTGGCATCTGTAGTTCTCTACAGCTGATATTTTGAGCAATGGATTCAGACTTATATTTTTCCAGTGTTCTTTCCGGTTTTCCCAGTTCTTATTACTTAGTTGCCTTTGGACTATCTCACTTCCCCTACATTCTCACAAAACTCCTCCATTTACTAGAACTACAGCCCAATGGCTTCAGCTACTTGAATCCAGTCTTAATTGCTATCCTCACTGTGTCCGCTTGTAAAAGATTAGACACAGCCTAACGGATTCAGCAGCACTTTCGTGCAAGTGTTCCTGTAATTATAGCTGGCATCTTTTAGAAATGCCCATCAGATTACTGCGAAATGATTACGTGAAAGCACCAGACCAGACTGCAGTTCTTTCTGGGTGTCTACTCTAAAACTGCCAAGGTAAGCAATCCTGCTCTTTTATATATCCCATGGGACCTAACACTGACATCATGAGTCTAGTAGGAAGCTCTCTGCCTAGTCTTCCTTAGTAGTTTCTGTATGCATACAGGATTCTTCTTTCTCTCCGTTTTATACTTATGTGAAAGGGTGTTATATGGGAAAGGTGATTATTACTTTCTTTAATAGATTTCCCTTTTCAATGTTTGCTCTTGAAGAGACACATTTGAGATGAGGGTTCTGGCATTAAGACAACTAACAACTATACTGATCCTCCAAGTGTTGCTTTATGACGCTGATACCTAGAGGACTAGTAGACCCTAAAGAATACAAAACCGGAAGATGAGTACATCACACTCGCAGGTGATCACCTGTTAAAAAAATTGCAATGATCAATAACCTCTTCAAACACAGGGGTTTTAAATTTTAATAAAAGTTCAAGAAGTTGCTATTCTAGGAGGGAAAAGAGAAAAAATCAAAATGTAGTAAAGTAATTCTAAAATCAAATTGTGGTTGCGCAGTGAGTGCACATACTAAAAGAAACCATTTGCAACAGCCAATGGTAGATTGATTTTTAAAGGAAAGTGCTGCATCTTTTCCTACCCCAACTTCTAAATTCCAATTGTCCTCACCATATTCCTGTAGTAACAGGAAACTTTCCCATGTGCCTCTGCCTTCAAAGGATGACACACATACATGCAAAATCTTATCTGCTAGAAGTCTTGAAAGAAGTTGTCATGAAGAATCCTAACTATTAAACCAGTATGTATAGGGCATAATACTGCTCACAATAATGCCTTGCAGAATGCTTATCTCATTGAACGTCGTGTCTAACTGGATTTGGTAGAAATATCAATAATCCCATATAAATTTAGAGAGAGAGAAACTGAGTGTGAATGAGGACTGAGGAGAGATGCAACATATCAGAAAACATGCTCATACAGACTAATGCCACAAAAACCAAACACTATCCTGTTATATTCACAATGCTGGCTCTGCTTACACTTCACTAAGTCATCACCCTAGCCCTTAATGATATAAATACATGTTTTAGTGGGGCTACTTTTACTTCCTTCTATTCCCTGTCAACAACCCCAAGACATACTATGAATATCCTTACTTTATTTGACTGAGTATAGCAACAAAATATAGTGAGATAGTCAAAAATTCCCATATTGTCTTCAACAGAGTCTTGGTGTATGAGAAAAATGGAAGATAGCTTAAATTAAAAATAAGTAACTTAAATTAAAGGTACCTTAAAAAACATAAAACCATTTTCATCCTAAAATGTCTTGAAATGAGTAAAATAACTACATGGCCAGTGCATCAGGGGCTTTATTATGTTACATAAGTGAACATTGTGTTAAACACTACATTAGCCATTCTAGACATCATTGTTCAACTGGAAAAATATTGGAGTTAATACACTAGCGGTCTTTAATAAAGATATTCTTTCCTTTGTGAGAGATATGCTAAAGAATACCAGACCACATCTAATAATAAAAATGAAAGTTAGGTGTGCTAATGTTTTATAAGTAGCTGAAATATTTAATTTATTTTATTACTTTATAAATAATACCAATCAAAATTCCTCCCCTCCTCCCACTTGCCTCCCACTCCCCCCCTACACCCTCTCCTCTACCCCTTCCAGTCCTCAGAGAGGGCAAGGCACCCTGTCCTATGGGAGGTCTAAGACCCTCCCCACTACATACAGGCTTAGGAATGTATGCATCCAAAGAGAATAGGCTCCCCCAAAGCCAGTATATGCAATAGAGACAAATCCCAGTGCCATTATCATTGGCCCCTCAGTCTGCCTCAATTGTCAACCACATTCAGAGGGTCCAGTTTGATCCCATGCTCATTGATTCCCAGTTCAACTGGAGTAGGTGAGTTCCCATTAGCTCAGGCACACTGTCTTTAATTTTATTTAATTTAATTTTTAATTTAAACTCAAATTACACATGTGTTTTCTGAATTCTTCAGTCCTTTGTGTTAAAGTTGAATCGTATTCCTATGAACAGCCAATGTGTAAAGTCTCTTTCCAGTGCTGAGTGCATCACTGTATGTCTCCAGGAGTTTTTGAGCATTACTGATAATATTCTAATACATATGAACAGAAACATGACCCAAGAATATTATCATGTGAACTCTCCTACATACTCAGGAGCTCTTGCTTCATATGAGATTTCTACCGTGCTGGCACCACAGTAATGTGCTGGAGAAGGATAGACCAAAAGAAGGCAGATGTGTCCTCCTTTTTAACTCCAAATTAATGCTTTCTTATTCTCCATTGTCTAACCCTGGACATCTTATCCAGAAATGTTTTACTATAGGGACAAGGATAATAAGGGAAGACAAAGAGACAATTAAAATAAAAGAAATGAACAAACAAACAATCAAACAACAAAAAAGAGAGCTCCTTATTTTCGGTAGGGCTGTACAAAACCACAGACTCATTCTTACATCGCGAACAGGGTAATTCTGTTTCTCTTTGGACTGCTCCTCTGTACTGGAGACTAGCTTCTCCAGCATTAAAAATGATACAAATGTGATTTGCTTTTCTCTCTAGAATCAGGAGCCACAAAACCTAGAGAGATAGAATTGGTGGTCTTTTTCCAGAACAAAACCCTAGCCTTCCTGTTTTTAGCTTTGTTCCAAGGTGCCTGTCAATAACTTTTAATGGGTATATACTAACAACCATCAGGGGAATTCCAGGGTGCTTGGATGGAAGGGAGATTTGCATTTCTCACATCATATAGTATCCACATGAAGGATCCTGCTGCTATTATGTCAAAAACACAAACACGTTAAGTGCTTAACATTGTGATTTTTCTCTTATGCTGTATTTTTCATGGCAGCCAGTGCCTGTTTCAGACCCAGGATCACACCTGCACTTAAGAAGAGAAAATCCTGGGATAGAAAGCTCAATGTGTCCCATTAGAAGAGTAAACCCATGTGCTTTGGAGATGGTTCAATGGTTAAGGCTTTTGCTCCTCTTCAAGAGAATCCAAGTTCAGTTTCCAACACCCATACTGGATGATTCACAACTACTAGTAAGTTCAGCTACAGAGAGAATCTAACACACTTTTTGGGCCTCTTTAGGCACCTGAAAATTGGTGGCATGGACACACACACACACACACACACACACATTAAAGGAAAAGAGCAATTCTGTTTCCAGAAAACTCAAAAGTCCATGCCTGTTAATGATCTGTCATCTAAGTAGGGCTATAGGGCTATGTATAGATGGGAAGGACGATCTAAAGTGAAAGATGCTAGGACTAAGTGTGGGCCTAGCCATCAAGAATGTGCAAATGACCAGAGGCTTATGATCGCTGTGTCCAGGGCAGTTCAGGGTCTTCCCTGCCAGACTCGGTGGCACAATCTCATCCATTGTCTTATCAGGCAAGATGACAAAATAAGCCCATTTTCTTTCCTGAAGCTATCACAGCTTTACCTCATCATCTAAGAACTGCCTTAACAAATGTTCACATACCTATATCCATCAAGCTGAAGAAATAAAAGCAGACTTTTCTAAGTGAAATTCAAATGCATAAACTTAAAAACATTTTTTTTGCAAGAGGAACATAGTCAACCTAGACAAATATAATTGCAAAAAGAATTGTTTTTCTTTTGGCATAGCAAAGAATACATCACCTCTTCAGGGACACAGTAACACGAGCTGGACCATTTCAAAGGGACATTTGCAGCACTGTCCCTGAAAGCTACACTGGGACACCTCAGAAACTAGTCTTGCCCACAGCAAAATTCATGTGTTTTCTTGGCAGCACAATTTTAAAGATAAGTTTGGCAGGCTCACAAATTGTTTGCTTAATTTTATTTTTTTGCTATAACATGCTGTTAATGACTAACATCAAATTCCAAGGAGATACCAACCAATAACAGGAAGCAGAATTTACGTTTAAATGAATTTTTGGCTACGCAAAAGGATTACAAAAATAAGTAGAACCCTTCTTCATAAATTTCCTTTATCTAAGCTTTCTCCCAAGGCACTCAAGGATGTATGTATACTTTTCTCAGGATAGGAAGTATTTCTGAAGTCTTTATCAGATATAGCATGATGAGATAGTTCCAAGACGTATATTGTGCCACACTTCAGGGGCTTTTATCAGTTGACCTTCTGCAGAGCAAGGAGGAAGAAAAACATGTGTTGCAATGTCTGTTCAATAAAATAAGCAGGAGAAAAGAGTATGGGGTTGAAAATGAGGAACGGAAGAAGTTTGAGAGAGGAGCAGGAGAGACAGAAGTAGGGCATAGACTATGTCATAGGTGGAGCAATCTTCTTTCTTTTAAAGAAATGAAAAGTACTGTTTCGTTCTCATACAATGTTCACAGGGCTGAGGATGCTTACCCCTGAATCATCGAGCTAAATGCATTGTCTGTGGGAGCACAAGCTTTATGCTGTAAAGACAGCCACGTGCTGAGGGATAGTGAGCACTTACTCAGGGAGTGTTACTGTGACAAACACCTCAAAAACAAGAGAAGTGAAAGGTTTATTTTGCCTCATGAGTACAGAGTCTCTGTGCATGATCAATGGACACTGATGTTTTTAGAACTGGAGTAAAGCTTCAGAGGTATAAATTATATTTAATAAGTATTTAATATATTTAATAAGTATTTACTAAATCGTTCTGTTAGAGGCATCAGATCAAAGTAAATGAAAGTACTAATCAGCTAGTTTCTCAGAATAAAAAATTCCAGTATATTAGAGAAAAAAATAGAAGAAAATGTAGGTCAGTGAACACAAGCTTACATGTCTTCCTAGAACAAATGTAGAGAAGGGGGTGTCCAACTCGAAACATGCTGGAAATTATTAAAAGTTGAAAAGAAGGGGGGAAATATCTGAAAGCACCAAGACAAGGAAACACCTTAGCTTTGAAGCAATATGGAACTAGCAAAAAGCTCTATTTTGACATTACATTTCATGAAGTTGAAAAACAATTCCTGTAGACTGTTTACAACAGCTGTGCTGCACGGTGCCCTTGAATTCACTGTGCAGTTTATGCTGACTTTTGCATGTGTTCAACTCCTGCCTTATCCTCCCACCAACTGGGATGATAGGCTTGTGCCATAGTCGTCAGCTTGCCAGCTGATTCAAATCTGTAACCCAATAACTATGCATATATAATTGTATTATATGTAATATATATATATATAGTATGTGTATATGTGTGTTTGATATTTCTTAGAAAGACATAAGGCAGAGATGATATACAAAAGGTAATTCTGCTGGTCTCAAGCCTGCTGAACCAATAAGCTTCTTATGGAGACTTATAGGACCAGAAGTGACTTCAGAGCTGCCTCACTGAAAAGCTCATCTATTTAAGGGCAACAATCTCAATTTTTTGATTAAAAAAATTCATTAATTTTTTAAAAAATAATTATATCTTTTCCCTTTCCTCCTTCTAATCCCTCTAATATATTGCACTCTCCTGTCTCAATTTTATGACTTTGGGCCTCTTTTCTATTGATCATAGTTACACATAGATTTTTAAAAATATGTTGTTTTCTACATATTTTATTCAACATATAAATGGTAAACAAATAAAGAGATAAGTGCTAATTACCTTTATTTTTATCATTAAATGAGATATATGTAAATCAAATTCTCATGTTATATCCCACAAGCATGTACCAGTCTATAGCAATTAAGAATAAATGAATTAAAAGTTTCTTATTAAATGTTTGTTCTGTGGGTGACATCAATATTTCAGTAAAGAACAAGTGAATAAATCACAAGCTGATAAAGTGTAGTTTTGCTATGACAAATGACTTGGGGAATCTTCCCAGCAATTATAAGGCAACTTATAAAACAGCAATCTTAGTAAGAATGTTCAAGTATAATTACTAATGGAATTATAAATGGTAATCTCCAAAGTTCTATATTTTAAGAAATAAATTATACTATTTTTTCTATTAGAACATTGTTTTGAAATATCTTTTATTATAGTGATTTATTTTATTAAAACTTGCTGAAGTCAAGGAATAATTTTGAAAATAAATTTAAAAAAATCCACTGAGTCTCTTCAGCATGCTAGACTCTTAGATAAAGGGTTTGAATTATTAATGGAATCTAAGAATAAAATTCAATGCCAAGTTTTATAGTTTATATAAAATAATTGTACTGAATTATTATCATGTATGTTTTGATGGTCTTTAGTCGAACTAGTGATGTTTGATTAATAGCCCTTTTCTTCGTAAATTATTACGTATTCTGTAACAATCATTTTCTTTCCTCCTGTGAAGTAGAATCAATATTGGATAATATCAACATTATTACAGATTCAATGTTTTACTAGCGATAATGTCAAATCCAATGTCAAAAATATTTGTATGGCTTTGCTATTTTTTAACTTTACTTTCCATTGGAAAAACTATTTCTCTTTATCTCAGCATTCCTCCATTGCCTTTAGTTCTTCTTCTAGGATTGAGGCCCTGAACAACCTCGTTTCAATAACAGCATGTGTAATGGTGTCATCTTTGCTCAGGTCTTGTTTATGCAACCTTATTGTTGAGACTTTATGGGTGTAGCTTCTCTCAAATTTGTAAAACATAGAGTCCCACAGCTAGCTTCTTGTCCCTCTGGCTCTTCTAATCTTTAGGACAGCTCCACCGTCTCTGTGATATTCCCTGAGCCTCAGGTGAAGGATTTGTGTTCTAGATGGGTCAGCTAGGGCTGGGTACCACATGATCACTTTTCTCTGCATTTTGATCAGTTGTTGTTTTCTTTAAAGGTTTCAATCTGTTATAAATATATATTGTATTTTAAAAATTATTTTATGTATTAGCGGATTTCCATAAGGCTTATTCATGTGTACTCCTTCTCCTCTATAATTCCTGTACTCTCAATTGATCCTTTAACCGGAAATATATGTCCCCTTTTCTTCCATGTCACCAGTAGTTTACTATCTTGTTTATTTTTCTTCTTGGATTGGAAGATTCTATGTTTCCACATAACTGTATCTTGTGCCCTTCATTTTGGTTAAACAGTTGGCCAACAGTATTTTCCATTCCCATTTCACTCTGTGTTTGAAACTTTCTGCTATTGAAATCTAAGTGAGTCAGGTTGACATAAAATCACTTTTCATCCCAGGCAAGCCTTGAACATACAAGCTTTTTTCATGATCATACTCAGCAGCTAGGATTAGAGGTCTGAATTGTGAGTATATAAAATCTATTCATTTTTTCATAGCCTATGTCAAAAATCACTCATATAATAATTTTATTGCATTTTCAAATAACATTGTTACAAGAACCAAAGTACATTACATCTGAAACTACATTATATTCAATTTAAGAGTGACATGAATTATGCAACATTGCAAAATATTCCTCACACAACATGCAGCTATTGCGAGGATGACATTAATTCTTAAGCACCTCTGCAACTGTGAAAGAAGACAAAAACTGGATAGTCAAGGCAAGTACAAAATGATACTGATACTTCATTTTAAATAAAAATGTAATTCCATTCATGTTATCTGATGGGAAGAATTTTATGACATTATTAATTTGATATTTATCTCCCTATTTATTTCTGTAACTCAGAATTTCCCCATATTTCAAGCCAGTTCTGAGTTCCATGAAGAACAGCATCATCTATACCATGGTAATCCTGCTATAGGGCTGCTTTTTCATTGCACGTAATGAAGTATATAGAGAATCATTTTCTTGAGTGCTGATTATACACTGTCGTTATTGAGGGCTAGATTCTGTATGCCAAGATCTCTGAGGGATTAGAGATTTTACCATCTTCAGAATATATAAAATAGCCTGTGGGAGTTTGGAGAAGACATGAGAGGCTCTAGGAAGGAAGAGTAAGAGAATATGTTCAGAGGACACTTGTGAATCGAGATCTAAATCAGTAATAAAGAGAACCATGTGGCAACTTAAATAAAAGTTTTCCAGGAGCAGGAATATTATAATCAAGGCAGGGACCTACTTGCTATGCTTGGAGAATGACAGTGGGCTCAGTCTGGTTGAAATAAAGACAGTAGTTCATGTGAGGTTTTACATGTCATTGAAATGTCTTTACTTTTATCTGACACAAGGGAAACCTCAAAAACTTTTGAGTGACAAGATCTGATTTCTGGTTTTAAATATCTCTTCCCACTACCTTGCATTGTCTACAATATATGAGGACAAGGATGGAAAAAAGGTAGATCAGTTTAAGAAGATCACTATACTCAGAAGTTTATCTAGACTAGACAATTGAATAGAAGGCATTGGGGTGTAGGATTAGTCAGTAAAAAGATTTTTGTCCAAGAGGATCTAAAGAACAATTCAGAAAGGGCCAGAAATAATACACATGAGAAAAATATATTAAAATAATTTAACACAAATATTCTTAATAAAATGACATGTATCCAACAGCCCATAACTTTGCATTAAAAAGGTATTCGGAGGCTTCATCTGTACAGACAAGGATGTTGTGAGAAGTAAATGACAGTGATGTAATTAGTTCATTAATAAGGTCACCGTCTGATATAAGGAATGATGGATTCTAGTCTGTGTTAAGTAATAATTGCAAGGTAGCTATGTGAAATTTCTCAGCTACCTCTTATGGTTTACCAAATGCTTAAAGGCAATAATAGATCAGGAAGCACAGTCAGCATGTGAATGATGATTCTCCTTGGAAGACTGAAGCCCATCTCATCCCTAAAATCTGCAGACAGTATCTGGAAACCAATCATTCATGACTGCTTTTGAGTTGATAGTATTTTTAGCTTCATTGATTCCGACTACCACTACTTTCAACCCCTCCTCCCCTTACCTCTGTATCTCCTTCTACCCTTTCAACTCTTCTTCTTCCTCTTCCTTTCCCTCCTTCTCCTGTTTCTCTGTCTCGAATCTCTGAGCAGCATAAGAGGAGGTCCTTATTAGAGGCAGTTCTATTTTGTTTTGTCACGCTTCAGGAGCTTAATTGTGGTATATTATGGATTCATTTGCCCACAGGTAATTTCTATTTAGGTTATTTATTTTCATTTCTTAGTTCTTGAGTTAAGCTTCCATCTCTTGTAAGGAAGAAATTTTGCAGGTCACTAGAGACATTTATGGAAAAACAGAATAACCTTAAACCAAATACAAGATGCCAGTTTTTTTCAATACCTGTAAATATTGAAGTTACACACACACACACACCTGTCTCATCTTTTGAGAGGTTCTGCTTTGCAACCTTGCTAACACACACACATCTTCAAAGACTCTTAGAATAAAAAAGGCCATCAAACAGTGACATTAGTGTTAGAACTAATGGCTTCATGTCTTCAGATAGAATTCTAAGGCATAGCTTTAGATTAAAGAACTCAAGAGAGAAATTAAATGATTTATTCTTCTCCTTTTATGCTGTGCTTGTTTCATTTTATAGCAATATAAGTCATGCTTACCTGTGCTGTATTGAATGCTGGAGGCAGCAATTCAGTGTTTAGAGAGTTCTTCTTGACGTTGAAATTTCCCCTGGCAATTTGTTGGGTGTCAGACTTTTCCAGTTACATGCAAAATACATGACTAATCACCTCAGATGGTGAGGCTGTGGTTGTTTGAATGATGGTGACCCCACAGGGTCATGCTTGCCTGACTTTTGCCAAGCTTGTCACAAACAAGGACTCACGAATTGAGACAATAAGCAAGGCTCCCATTAAATGCTTTCTTTTCTAAAGTCGCCTGGGTCATGGTGTCTTTTCATAGCAATAGAAAAAGAACTAAGACAGAATATGGTACTAAGGATTGGCATACTGTTGTGACAGCCCTGGGTGTACTGTTGAAGACTTTGGGACGATAGGGAGAAAAACCATTGTATATTGTAAATGGGGCTTAATGGGCTATCCCAGTAGGAGCACAGAAGACCACAGTGTGTAGAGATACGTGGAATGTGAAGGTCAGGCTCAAAAGGTTTCAGAAGAAACAATATTAGCAAATGAATTAGAGACCATTCTGGCAACATTTTGACAAAGAATATGTCTGGTTTCTGCCCTTTTCCTAAGAATTTGCCTGAGGCTAATTCAAAGAGTTTTGGGAATAATTTCATTGGCAAAGGAGATTTAAAGACAGCCTAACATTAACTCTGTTACGTGGTAATTAGTGATCACTCTTATGTAGATCTATAGTGAAAAAGAGCAACCAGGACAAAAAAAAG
The DNA here is from genome assembly GCA_001685075.1 of Bramus lutescens. Taxonomy (NCBI): domain Eukaryota; kingdom Metazoa; phylum Chordata; class Mammalia; order Rodentia; family Cricetidae; genus Bramus; species Bramus lutescens. The sequence goes on from LOEQ01001243.1 coordinate 695,601, forward strand.
TGATACAAAATACAAAGCTTAAGGAAACTAAAAAGCACCAGGAAATTTAATATTGGAGCTTTGGTTTGTGTGGAAAAAGACAAGAAATGGAATAAAGGACATGGTATTCTTATTGCAAGACCCCTTCCAGCTAATCCTACAATTTGTGAAATGAAAATGCATAAGGAATTAAAGGGAAGCTTATGTGGCAGAGGAGAGTACCAACAAACCAATTAAAAGTTGTTGTGAATGTAGTTCAAGGTGTCCCTTAGGTTCTATCCCAAGAAAGCAGAACTAGATAGCCTTAGCTGACTGGTTCTAGCTTCAAACTCAGGAAGGATAGAGAGGTAAGGGGTTGGAAAATCTTCCTCCTTAGTTAAGGAAAGATACAAGACTGGGTAGTGGTCAGGGAGTCCAAGCATGGAGACCTGGACAGGACAGTGCATAAAGCTATGAAAATGAAACCCAAGTTGTTTTGGAGAAACCGGAGCTGTGGGATATCTATCAAGTAGAGCTACAGATAGGGAATGAAACCAGCCCAAGGGAAAGAAGAATTCCATTTAGCAAAACTAGATGGGAATGTATTGTTTAAGAGAAAAATCTATTTTCAATAATAAAACTTGAAATATTATGTATATTTTGGTGTTTAGTGCTTGTATCTAAGTAACAGAATTATTTTTAATCTATCATAATAGGAAGTTATACTATTTATTAATTTTTTAAATTTAAAATATAGTTACATGATTTCCTTTCTTCTCTTTCCTCCCTCATATTCTTCCCATTTATTCCCTTGTTCCCTCTAGAAATCATAGCTTCTTTTTCTTTAATTTTATTGTCACATGCTCATCAATCTTTTAGATTTTCTTGTGTGTTATTTACTTATAATCTTGATAAGTATTTATTCTGATTTCCAATAAAATAAATTCATAGTTTAATGATTAAAATGTGAATGTTTAGCTTCAAAGATATATTTAACACTAATATATATTGAGCTTTAGAAAAAAGTTAAAACAATTTATGTATATTCTTAAATATTAATGTTTTATATTGACTATTATGTTACTAAATGGTCTTTTTAATTTTACTTCTAAAGAAAATATCTTAAACCTCTTAAACTTCTTCTAAAATGTCTTTAGAATTTGTGTGTAGTTATCCACCTGCAGAAATGGGCAGTTGTAGCTTTGTTTGGCATATGTGGTCATTATGATTTGATAATAATGTAGAATATTTGGAATAGGAAACATGGGATTCAAATTATAGTTTCATTATATAATTATAAATATACAATCTTAAGCACTTTGTAGAAATTTTTCTGTGACCTAATTTCCTTTATGTAAAAAGCAATGTATTAACATAATATATTTTGATGGTGCATTGTGTTAATTGATGCATAACTATAGTAGCATAATTTAGATGATTAACAAATATGCACATTTAATTTTCTTTTAGTTCCATTAATCAGTTGAAAATTTACATTTGGTTTTAAACCAATGAGTAATAGATCATGCATACTCAGAAATTAAATTACCGTTCCTTTGCAATGACTTACTGAAAACAGAATTATTCCAAAAGTATCTCCAATCCTTAAGTCATCTTATGAGACTTCAAAGACAAACCAAATAGAAGAGGCAAACAAACCCTGACTTCATTACAAGTAACAAAGTAAATTATAGGATGGTAATGCTTTATACTCAATGCTTGGCACAGGCATGATTTACTCCCTGGCAAGTACTATGAGGAAACATTCCATAAAATGACCATCATCTAGCATATTGCATTTTTTGTATATTCTATCATTTATGACTGCAGGGGTCATAAGTTTTAGGTGAATTATGATATCTCTATAGGAAACTCTAATTGAAACATGCATCATTAGTATTTTTATGGCAACATTTGAACTTGTAGGCTAAAGGATTTTATATGAAGAATAGGTTTTTAAGGAACATTTTCATTCTACTTATAAATTTACTGTATATTCTGGACAAAATATTAGTACATGCATGAAATATATTCATTCAGTTTATGTGATACAATTAAATATCAATGACATATATGGAGATTTGAATGAGTATGCTCCCATAGGCTCATGTGTTTGCCTTTTAGTACCCTGTTGAAGACTGGAAAGATTAGGAGGTGTGTCTCTGTGGGACTACGTATTTCCTTGTTGCAGGGGACGAGTTGCTGAGGGTCAGCTTTTAGATTTCAAAAGCTGATGCCAGGCCCAGTATTGTTCTCTTTCTGTCTGCTGCCTGAGGATAAGGATGTGGCTCACAGATACTTCTCCAGCTCCGTGCTTGTGTGTGTGCCACCATGGCCGTGTATCCTGCTGTGATGTTAGTGTACTGAACTTCTGAAACTGTAAACAAGCACCCAATTAAATACTTTCTTTTATAAGAGATGCTTTGATCATGGTGTCTCTTCCCAGCAATATAACAGTGACTAAGAAAATGTACACAGCGCATAACTTATTATAAAGTAAGAATAATGGTTGTATTTGCATGAAAGTGAATGATGTGAGAAAAAATCCACAACTTTTAGAATGTGTTTAGAAAAAGTGTACAAGAATGGCATTGGAATGTACTAATTATTACTCAAAAATCCAATTGCATCGGCTTTTGTGTATTACTAGATTTCAAACTTAGTCAATGTAATTTCAGATACTGAATTTTGGACATTGATCCAACAAGATGTTTTGGATTAAAGTTGTTCACAATGAATAATTTTACTTTTTATGTGTATAGAATTCCAAAGTGGTTTTCTGGAATAGATTTTTGTTTAAAATGAACTCTCTTATTTTGGTAAAAATATAATAACTTTCTGGGTAAAATGATCCTGTATCATCATTATATTCGGTGCATTTCATACTCTGTTTTACCAACAGACAAAATGAAGGTATGCATTGGTTTTCAGGGTCTTTGATGTTTCTTCTACCTGTAATAGATGATTTGATACTAGGTGACTTCTCAGAAAGTACTATACACCCTGATAGCAGCCATCATTAGCTTGCTATAGATTTCTCACTGTATCCCATGACAGTTCACTAATATCTGTCCCTAAGCTACCTTCCTTCCCTGGAGACCTATGTATTCAAGCTTTATATAGCTTACTGCAAATGCCCCTCACTTTAATGGTAGCTGTAGGAAGGGTTGTTGAATATAGTAGCTGTGGGAAGGGATGTTGATACAGTAGCTGTGGGAAGGGGTGTTGTGTGTAGTAGCTGTGGGAAGGCGTATTGTGTGTAGTCTGGGAAAGCTGTAGTCTCAGCCCATGAGTTGCTGTTGCCTTTAGCTTTTCCATATTATCAGAGAGCTCTTTTGATATTGAGATTGTGAAGCAGAGACCCAGTTTCATGTCAGTTGATATGTTCCATCAGAGACAATTTGCAAGAACAATATTCATGTGATAGCAGGGTTGGAAGTAAGGATATATAAGTAGAAGTGGTAGAAAGCAAAACCATGCCTGTATGTATTTTCCAACATAAAATAAAAGCGAGAAAACATACTAAGTCATGGATGAAGACAATTCAAATAAAAAACAATGAATTCTGTTCTTTAGAATCATGTGCCTTGTGAAGTGTCCAGTCATCATTAGAATCATGTGAAGTGTCCAGTGATCATTAACATGAGTTCTTTTGTTGTCCTTCATTCCTACGATTATTTAGAAATCATGGGTTTAATCTTGTTAATTTAACCACTAGATATTTTTCTTATATAGACTATCAGGGTAAATATGGGGTATAGAACATTGGTAAGCAGAATACTACAGCGGTTAAAACAATTAATTTAATTGCTGTTATTTCAATACTACATAGTGCCTCTAGAACACCTGTAGACACTTTCACATGGGCTCTATTCGAGCTTTACCTTGATGAATTCTTCTCATCTGGTAATTTGTTCATATCAACCTGCGTTCTGCTAGCTCTTGGTCTCTGCCCAGGGTGTTCATTCCAGGGCTCTCAGGCCCCCATCGCTAATGCTAATCTTATTTTAATGCAAGTGTTTGTTTTTATTTCCACTTTTACTATCAGGCTGTCTTGTTGATGATCATGCTATGATCCTGCTGTGTAATCTGAGCCTCTCTTCTTCCACGGGATTCATTCATCCAAGTGCTAATTTTTATGACTGCTATGCTCAGATAGCATCTTGATGGCCTTTTATAAACGTTGATAATTGAACATAATATATCCAGGTGTTCCTACTTTTAGAGGATTTTTTTAAAGTAAGAAATTGAAAGCTCTGTGGAGAAGATAAAAAATGAGCTGTTCAAAATAATCTCCTCAGTTTTGCTATCTAGCAAATTTCCCCTTACACAAACTTGTAGGCTCATTTTAAAATTGTCCTTCACTGATCTCTTATTATGTGCTAGTTTCCTAAATTACTGAAATAATAGCATTATCAAAATTATGTGTGTTTATTGTGGTTCATATTATTATAATAATCATTTTATTATGCCTCTAAAATATTAAAAATATAGCAGCTGTCAGCAACATTCATTTCCAATTAACTTCACAGTGTACCATAAATCATAGACAACACAGCTTATAAATATGACAATGGAAAGACTTCCTTGGATGTCTTTTTTTTCCCCCCAGAAAGTTATTTTAGTGGTTGAGAGAGAAAACATATGTATGCTGAAATACTAACTCTGTTGAGATTCTCCTAGGGAGGTATTTTCTTGTGCAACAATATGTCTATTATTAGTTCTTATACATTAGCCCTTAGTAAATAGTACTTATTCTGTCTGCATATCTCGACAATGACTTCTCCCCATATTACAGCCACCCACTGAGACAATCATTGCCACCATTCAAACACACAACAAACCATGATTTTATTACTTTAATTTTCCAAACAAATTACACCATGCTAAATTACAACACATGGAAATAATTCTTAAAAGACAAAGGAAACAGTAGAGTTTTGCATTTTTATTAAATGATCTATCTGTAATTTCAAGTAATGGGTTATATTAAGTATTGTCCAAATGACACACACGTGTGACTCCGTGTCTTTGCAAGCATCGTTTCCTAAAACCTTTTTGAACTAAAATAGAGAAAACCACACAAATTGTCTTGATACTGGTGTTTTACAGCTCGATAAATTTACAGCTCAATAAATTTGTATTCAAGAGCTACTAATTACAATGTATGTGGTGTATACTAGTGTTTCTATGTTTTTGAGTTTGTGATATATGTGTGTTTGTGTGTATACATATATACATGCGTACAAACATATTTACATACACACATATATAGATACATTTGTATCCTTAAAATTCATACCACTAAGATATTGGATGTATCTTTTGAAATTATTTCGACATAAATGGTCAAAATAGTCTTTAGATAAAAAATAGTCTCATAAGTACTAACTTATCATGTTATGTATATTAAGAGTTTGGGAAGAGTACATCAATTGGTCATCTAAGGTCAAACAGTCATTCCTGAAAGACATACATTCAAACAACATTATATGGACTGAGAAGGTTATATTTAGAAATATATGTATAGGTATATATGAAGGAAATAATGAAAAATAGGGATCATGAATTTGAAGGAGAGCAGGAAGGGGTTTTTGGAAGTTTTGAATAGAAAGAAGGAAGAGAAAAATGTTGTCATTATATTATCATCTCAAAAAATATAAAAGTTCATTTAAATATACTCTGAAAGGGAGTAGAAGACTACATTCATATCAAAGAACTCAAAAGTGGAAATATCCTGTAACAAAATGTCTGCATTTTTTCTATCATATTTTTAGGAAAATAGGCACAAAAACCCAAAAGGAGAAGGCAAAATACAGTGCATCTTTTTAGTTTGAAGAAATTAGGAAAATTTTGCCTAACAATTGTCTTTCCAGTCACATTAATTTTCACCGTTTCTCAAGAAAGACTCAGTTTGGGAAACAACACAGTGGGATCCTGTTAGGACACCAATTCAAATGCCACCCAGCTGAGTAATGATGCCGTGGTTATAACCAAACTTATTATTTTATGGCTGCTCAGTGAATAATGTCAGTGGAAATTAGTACATCCCTCTGTTTGCACCAATGGCTCCATTCAAGCTCAACAGTGCATCACCAGTTTGTCCCAAGAACCCATTGAACACAGCAGGGCTCTCTTCATGTTTAATGAGAGGCTGACGGGAAGGGAGGAGATGGTCAACTGTGGTTGCCATCTATAAATGGGACTGATTACTGTTAATTTCTCAAGCCCGGATCGTGTCCATTTGAAGGTTAATTTCTGTAAGACTTGGAGCAGATGGTCTTAATTCACAGTGTACATAGAGCTACCTAGGGAGTTCTTAAAAATATATGTTTACTGGGGTTTAGCCCAAAGTTATTTAATAGGAACTTTCAGGCCTTATTCCCATCAAGAATTATTTAAGTAGGGCATCTAAATAATCCTGTTACACCTGTTTCTGGACTCCTTTGGGATCTATTCATTTTTAAAATGGGATTTTGAAATCATTCTCAAAGCTCTAACTCTTTATATTTGGAGGTCCTGGAGCAGTGTTTGAATTTTGTCAATAAAATGAAGTGATGTTCCATTTCAGGTGTTCTGAGGACCGAGTGAGAAACATAAGCATTCTGTCTCTAAGAGCGCATAGTATAAATAAGCTGTCATAAAATATCTAAACACAGGAGTGTTCACAAATCCATCTCTTCTTGGTTTTAGACTTAGAAATATGGATTTAACTTCATTCAGGTAGTTAGGTGTAAGCAAATGGGATTAAAGAGAAGGAAGATAATCCCCTGCAGCTTTGGCCTTAGAGACCTCTGATGACCTGTGGAAGTATGTTTCCATTCTGCCTGGTTGGATGAAATTTCTAGTGGTCTTAGAGTTCATATAGTGCATACAGGGATTCTAAAAGATGGACCAGACAAAATTCTTGAGTGACTATATTCATCTACTTATAAACTTCAATTGAAAGGATTTAGAAAAAGCGTTTGAGACATCTTTTCTCTTTATTTTTCTACCCTTTGAGATATATCTCGTTTCATATTTGTGGGAATGGCCAAGACTTTAATTGTTCATAGGAAGCAAAGAATTCACAGCTTCCTAAAGATACACTAAGAATTCACTGAATCTGGCTATTGTGTTCCTCCTTAAAGAAGATTAGGAAAAAAAAAGGCTCACTAGGCTTATAAGGACAAGGCAACTTGTTCATGATGAAAGTTCCCTTTCAACTTCTGCAGCAACCATGATAGTATTAGGCTTATGTTACATATTGGAGGCAGCAAAGGACACTGTACTGGCATGTTCTGTACTCCTGTACATGTTTCCATTATCTGTATTTGAGCAACTCTTGTGAGCAGCAGTTTTGACACTAAAGGAACAACACCTCATTTACTGTCTCTGTTTTGGATAATCTTTCCTCTTCTGCCTATACCTTCTATGGAGCCACCTCCTTCATAGTCACACCTACATTCTAATATTACAGAGCTGATGCTGGAGGATGACATTTTGGGAAGTACATGAATAAATAGAAAGAAGAAAGGAATGAAATAAAATAGATATTACTAAGGAAAATTTCAAGGTGACTTCTCTGTGTCTCTGGAATCCAGGGTCACATCTTTTTGTTTTGTTTTGTTTACTTTGGTTTTGGTTTGTTCTTTTTGAGATGGAGTTTCTCTGTGTAACAGTCCTACCTCTTGTGGAATTTGCTCTTTAGACCAGGCTGAACTCGAACTCAAAGAGATCTGCCTGCCTCTACTTCCAGAGTGCTGGGATTAAATGTGTGTGCCACCATTCCTGTACCAGAGTCATATTTTTGTTTTCTTTTTGCAGGCAAATAAAAGGTTTTATTTATTTATTTATTAAAAATTACCACCTCCTCCCATCCTCCCTTTCACCCCCACTCCCCTCACTTCCTTTCCCCCTCCCTCTCCAGTCCTAAGAGCAGTCAGGGTTCCCTGCCCTGTGG
>LOEQ01001244.1:0-17662 GCA_001685075.1 Bramus lutescens
AAAAGTCTCCATGAAGGTTCGTTAAGCACTAAGAACGCTGTCAGGCCCCCAGCTGGAAGCCCAGCATCTTTACTATGACTCTCCATCCTTACAGGTTCTTTGCCTTCTACGCCTCTGTATGTGAATCACACAGTTTTAAGGAATAAGTTCGTGAAAGACCATGTTGGTCTTACCTGTACCATTGTAATACTTGCCGTACTTATTCAGTGTGTGTTATTATGTTAGAATACTTAGCATCAAGCTCGTCTTGGGTCTTTGTACAAACTTTGCAGTGATAGCTTTAGGAATCAGTGTATTCTGTCTCTCTTCACCTCCCCCTGTGTGTTTGTGTGTTTTGAGGTGGGAATCTCACTTTGTAGCTCAGGCAGGCCTAGAATTCCCCATCTCCCTTCCTTAGCCTCCCAAATGCTGGAGTTACAGAGTGGGCCACCACACCCCTCTATTTCCTTAGTTTTTATTTGATTTGTTAATTGTATTAAATTGTTTTACCAAAAAAGATGAAAAACAAAAACAAGTGGAATCATCTTATTTCATGGAGAGATACAGTCCTGGATGAACTTTTTGATTCATGTGACCTAATGTATTTATTGTTACTAATCGGTAGACATGTAAGTGTGAATAATGACTTCTCATTTTATTTGTCCATAGGAAGACTATGATCGTCTGAGGCCTTTATCTTACCCCATGACTGATGTCTTCCTCATATGCTTCTCTGTGGTAAATCCAGCCTCATTTCAAAATGTGAAAGAGGAATGGGTACCAGAACTTAAGGAATACGCACCAAATGTCCCCTTCTTATTAATAGGAACTCAGGTGTGTCTGCTTGGATTTTATTCTGTTAAGAATAAGCTCTCCAGCTAGTTTGGAGGGTTGCTGTCAGACAAAAGACCCTAGGATTAGCAAATGATGTGTTTAATAACTTTCAAATGGTAATTCCTCTCATTTTTACATAAAATAATTCTCCCAAATTATATTAAAATCTTTAAAATCCTGTTTTATTTTCTAATATGTGGAGCTTAAATGGGACTATATGCATTGGTTTCTTTTAAAATATACATCATGGGACATTATTGATCTTTCTTAATTAGATTGATCTCCGAGATGACCCCAAAACTTTAGCAAGACTGAACGACATGAAAGAAAAACCTGTCTGTGTGGAACAAGGACAGAAACTAGCAAAAGAGGTAATGAGTCCCTGCTGGATTTCCCACAAACGTGAAGTCACAGCAGAAGCCAGCTGCGCTGTGCACTGTGTCCCAGGGCTGCTGGGTACTTCTCTCCCCTTATCTCTCTTATCTCTGCACTGACGTCACGAGGAAAGACTATTTCCCTGACTGTAGACAAGTGAGAATGGGGGTGTGCTTCTAAATATCAGGGGGGCTTGCCTGAGATCTCGCAGTAAAAATGGCAGAGTTGGGCTTCCAGGTCACATGCCTGTCTATGGTATGCTTACAACTATGATGTCTTTAAAGCCATTGGTAGGTGGCCTTTTAAAAGCCAGAAGCAGGTGCTTAGACTTCACACCTTTCTTAATTATTGAAATATTTGTAGTGTGCCAAATTAGGCTCTGCTTTCAGTGTAGCTGAAGTGACATTGGGTAATAACAGTTTAAATAGAAGCAAGAGAACTTTCTGGAGGACAGTTTTCCCAAAGCAAACAAAGGACTTCACCAACAAACCATTTCAGAAATTGCTTGCATCTGACTTTATCATCTTGGGGAGAGAAGGAATTTCTAATGCACAAAGGCAAAAGTTCTAAGTGCAGAGAGTGGACTACAAAATGTGCTATTATATCAGGTGCCAGTGGCGTCTCCGCGTACAGCAACCCCTTACATAAAATGAATTAGTCAGCAGAGGGCATATGTCCCAGCAGAAAGTGGGCTAAGAGCATCCATCCTAGGCCACCAGGTCAGAAGAAGCAAGCACGAGCTTCCACTCCAAGGAGAATGGAAAGAGATTGTGCATTATTTGCCCGGTGACAACACAACAGAACAACATTAATAAGTTCCTACCCTGCTCTTGAGACTTTTTCTGTTTTTGAGGGAGAGAAATCAAGCCTAAGGTTGTGAACATAGAGCTAGAGAGCCAGAAGCAATATGTAGTCTGGAGAACACAGTAGGGACAGAGCAGCATGGAGATCCTAAGAAACTGACACTGGAGAATGACCAGCGTCTACACAGTGAGCAGTCACATGCCTATCGCCCCCACCTCTGGCTTCTCCACTGTCTCAGCAGTGTCAAGTACCTCCCACATAGGTCTTTGGGTCTTGCTTGGCTCCTCAGGATTCCTCACTGCTCAACCTTGACCTGAAAGGCTTCTCTGACTACCTCTGCTCCTTCTCCCCAGCACTTGACTGTGTCGGCTCTGTGCTCCTTTAGTCCTCAGCACTTAAGCAGCTGCTTAAGCAGTAGCAAGTATCTATTTGATGAATGAACTTTTCATAGAGAAATCTAGAAGGCCATACACTAGCATTTCAACAACTGTCCCCCTCTGGAGATTATGAATATGGGTAATAATTGGCATAGCTGTATTTTACAACCTCCCATACAATGTGCTGTTACTGAGTTCTATAAAAACTGTTTTATGTAATCGTGGCTTTTCTTTTCTTCCCAGATAGGCGCATGCTGCTATGTGGAATGTTCAGCTTTGACCCAGAAGGGTTTGAAGACTGTTTTTGATGAGGCTATCATAGCCATTTTAACTCCAAAGAAACACACAGTTAAAAAAAGAATAGGATCAAGATGTATAAACTGTTGTTTGATTACGTGAGAAAAGTCTGTAGCGGCCAAGGAAACTGTCCATTTCTCCCAGAAAGCATTTGAAATGCTATGGCAATGTCCTGACCTCTTACAACGAAGCAGTTTAACTTGAGGGGGGAGGGAACCTGTCCTCAGCATTCTACAGAGTTCACAGAGAATGTTTCTTAAAGGTCTAAGTGGCAGCAAACAGCATCTGAAGCCAGAGTCTACTATAAATACTTTATTTCAACTAGAAGGTACAATCTCTCAGGGGTTTCATAGTTAAAAGCTACAATCACATCACGTTGAGACATTGACAAAACAACAGTGCTGTAAATGGAACCGCTTGGCTTTGACCATCCACCACTGCACAGCCCTTATGGAATCTGCACCAAGAAACAGCTTCTCCCTTCCTCCTCTTAACTGCTCTTGTATGTGAGTTGCTTTCTATTCCAGTATATCCAGAGTGGTGAGCTCACCAGGCCAGCCACGTAGCCAAAGGTTGCTCCGAGTGTACAGGAGATGGGCCACACCTGAGGAAAGAATTATGATCAAAACCAACTGATGTTTTATTATTACTTGAGCACAAATTAAGTGTAACATAAACATTTCTATAGTGAAGCTTAATGTGCTTTCTTAAAGAATGCCAAAAGTTTAATAGGCCATAATTGCATTTACCATGAACACTAAAATGTACACATTTTAGTTAATGTGCATCAAAAGGTAACAAGGCTTCTGGCAACTGTAGATTTAGTTTGATGTTCCCCAAATTGCATGAAATACATGCTAAGGTACAAATTTAAAAATTGGGTCATAGTTTGCCATAATCCTGAACTCAGTTTAGCTCTCTGAATTACTTGGTCATTTTTATAATTCCCACTTTGGCTGTGTACATCAAAGGAAACTAGAAGTAAGTAGTTTGTAAGCCTTACTAACCTTAGAAACCTTCAGTTGTGTCAGGGTAAGACCTAGAATCTAAGCACGTTCCGTGGAATGTGTGGGTGTTTTGCTTCCATGAGCTACAGATACCGTAGCCACAGAGGGTACAGCCCACAGCTTATACACACAGATAGAGTACAAGGCAAACAATACTACAGGCTTCCCAAGATGGTTTCTCCAGCCATGCCATACTTTATTAAACCAGAACTAAATAGTGGTGATTTCTTTAATGCCGCACACAGGGTATGTGGGTCCCTACACAAAAAGCCCTGTGTAAAAAAATATGGGAAGCAAACTTCCATGTCTCTTTGTAAAGCTTATTTGGTGTACTGGAGCTACTTCTAACCCTTCTCGGGGAATAGGCCATCACAGTGTACTGGAGACAAACCACCTTAATAACTGGCTGGTACCATTTGGTTTTCTTCCTCGGTCTGCTATGGATCTGCCTTATTCTAAACGCCATGCAACAGACAGTAGTGTTAGATGACGCTTCCACGAGAACCACCTCATGCAGTTTAGGGAAGCATAATCTAATCCATATCGTGTTGCCGGCCTTTCTTAGATTTAATTTTGCTGTTGCTTAAACTACGACTTCTTTGTCTTTAGCGAGCTTCTGTTATCTTCCAGGACTTGTGCTCACAGCTTTGTCTATTGCACAGATTGGGTAATGGAACACTAAACATTGATACTTGAAAATGACAGCCTTAACTGTTCATACCAGTCACAAATCCAGATGTACTGTCTTGCATGTGACTTTGTAGGAGTTTTTGAAGTCTAAGCACCACACGTCCCCACTTGGTAGTAGACAGTCTACTGGACAAGAGCTTTCTCTTGGAAGTGGATGTGGGATGTCTTTTTCTCCAAGCAATGGTGGTTCACATTAAGCATCATGGCCTTATGTATGCTCAAATGGGATTTCTGGACCTTTCCCATTTTGTTTTGGTCTGATTTAGATAGAATTGAAAGAAACTGTATAATGAGTTAACATGCTAGCTAAGTTGTCAAACCCATGGTATGAAGGAATACCGACAGTAAAGTGTTATTCATTTCCAAGTTGCCTTTGGAGATTTGATGGGTTTGGGTCTTGGTTTTTCTTTTTTCTTCAAATCTACATTTGTGAAACCCTTGACACTTAGTGTATTAGGCAGTGAAGTTAAAGTCAAGAACTTTCCTGCTCCAAGAGAAATGGATTAAGAATCGGGAAAGGTGCACTGGTGTCGCCTCGGTCTCCTCATGCTGTGACCATGGGAACGCTCTCCAGTGTCCCTCCCACTCATGAGCTCTTTCACTCTCTTCTGATTCACAGCAGTCATAGTTGGGCATCACCTTTTCAGCTTCCCTTTATCCAGATGGTAAGAACCATGTATATAGAATACTCAAACTCTAAGCAGACGATTGTATCATCTGAACCTGAGGTGCCTTAGGTACTCTATTTACGTTGATGGGGTTTGGAGTTTCCCATTGCTTGTTAAGAGCTCTTTGTGTTGGTTATTTAGTATTTCCTTTTGCAAAATCTTCTCTGCCACTTTAACCAAAAAAACCACCAAAGATTTGTTTTCTATTCATGGGCAGATTATAGAGAATATGCCTTATTTTTCAGAAGCATATCTTCATTAAAGGCTTAGGCTGCAACAGAAATTCAGAATAGTCTCTGGAAAATCCCTTTCAAACTAGTGAAATACCTAAGAAAGAAAATACTTTTCAAAACTATTTTATTAACATGAATTGTGCTAGTGAACGCACTGCTTCAAATAAGGTAATGTATGAATGAACTTAGAAGAAATTATAATTCATCAGTGTTTGCACAGAAAACTTGTTCTAAAGTCCTTTAAAATTGTTAGGGGAATCTTGAAATCTAATAGAACTTTGCTAATGTGTGCCCTTACTCCATCCTTACATTGTAGCTTACTTGCAATGAATTATATTTCCAATAAGTAAGAGCTTGGGTTCCTGCTATTTGTTATGAATTATCTTAGTTACTTTAGACATTGCTTCCATTTGATTTTTTAATTATTGGTTTTAAATACCAAATTAAATACTGGTTTGTTGGTTGTTGCTTTTTAAGTGATTGTTACTTCAACAGCGTCCCTTCCTAACATGGGGTCATAAATAAAATGAAATGCACAGTTTACTATTTATGTAAAGCACTCAACTTCTTACGTTAGTAGTTTTTATTTAATCCCTTTCCTCTGCTTTGAGACTGCTCACCCCTGGCAATATGTGAGCGCCTGCACCCCCTACAAAGTCCTCTGTTGGTAAATGTGTGAGCACCTGTACCCCCTAAAAAGCTCTCTGTCAGAGTGTGGGGAGACTAACAATCCCTGGTGGCTCCCAGCCAAATTCCAATTTCGGCACCAAATTCTGTTTTTATCACTCTGTGACTTCAGTGTGGTTCACTGCTCTCAAACACAGACATACACAGCCACACGCTTTAGACAGCTGCCATAGTTCACTTCCAAAGAATGTGAAAAAATGAAATAAATGTTGGTTTAAATGTTTTTTCTCCTCTAAGGGGTTAAAGCTTGGAACATTCAGTAAGTCACTGTTATATAAAACTCAAGACATCCCTACCATCAGCAAAAGAAAAGGTCCCAACTTTCCAGATGGTTTTCTAGTGATGGTGCAGGCTTTGTGCCTTTAAGAAGACTGGCATGGCTCTCCTGTGACACACAAGTCCTTAACGGTCAACAATCTCCTAAGTGGCTTCTTGCTGGCTTTCTTACAATTGCTTTAAAATGTTTAAAACCACACCACAGCACAGAATTAATCTAACTTGTCAACTCAGCCCAACTTAATTATATTTTAATAATGAGATCCATTTAAACTATTTTCCTGTTTCACAGAAAGACTTGTTTTAACATTCTTTATGACACATTAGTATTTCTAAAAATCTATAGAACCCATGTGCTATTTCAGCTGCAGTGATATAAGTACTTCTCCAAATCATGATGATCTGAGATCACTATATAATTATTTGGTTTTATGTAAGGAAAATAGGAAATTGAGAACAAAGACATTCATATTAAGAAGGCCATTCATGGGGTTTGCCACCAAAGTGATGATCATTTTATTTAATTTCTTTTAACTTCAAATATTTCTTAAAAATCACAAAATGGAAGAAATATCTCATGTTATATAACAACAATGCAATGCAAGTAGATAAAATTAGAAAGGTTATCAAAAGAACACCCTATTTTAGAGATGAGCAGCTTCATCGGATAGAAAGTCAGCATCCTAGCTATGCACAGTGCACCTGCCTCTCATCCCAGCACTTGGGAGGCTGAGGAAGAGGATGGTTCATTTGAAGCAACCTAGGATGCTCTCTTAGGGTGGCCATGCTGTAATGAATCACCATATCCAAAAGCAACTTGCGGAAGAAAGAACGGGTTTATTTGGTTTACACTTCCACATCTCTCTATTCATCATCTAAGGAAGTCAGGACAGGAACTCAATCAGGGCAGGAGCTGATACAGAGGCCATGCCTGCTTATAGAACCCAGGACCACCAGCCCAGGAGTGGCACCACACACAATGGGTTGGACCCTCCCACACCACTAATTAAGAAAATGCCCTATAGACTTGCCGAAGCCCCATCTCATGAAAGCGTTTTCTCACTGAGGTGCCCCTTCACAGATGACTCTCGCTTGTGTCTAACTAACACAGCTGTAAAGCAAAACTTTATCTCACAAAATCACGGTGGTGCCGGTGGTGCAAGCCTGTGACCTTGTACTTCAGAGGCTAGATCACCATGAGCTTGAGGCCAGCCTGGGCTACTGCATACTCAAAAAACCAAGACACCAAGGAGAAAAAAAAAGGGAAACAAAAAGCCAACTCAAGCAACCACATCCCCCCCCCAATAAATAAAAATGTCTTGCTTTCTGGGCACCATTATATCTCTTCCTATAAATTATGTTATTGTGGTTTTTTTCCTTTATCACTTGAATAAGAACAAAAAAGGTCTGTTTTCTCAGAGTAGTAAAAATTAATAAAGATTTTATATTAGCTAGTATAGAATTTGGGTAAATGAAACCTGTAGTAAGTTTTTTCCAGAAATAAAAGTTTCATCTTCATAAGTCAAAAAGCACTTTCAAAATATACAAATAAACTGAATATGTGTTTTTTATGTCAAAAACTGTTTGAAAGGAACAGTGTAGGCTGGGGCAGATGGCTCAGCAGTTAAGAGCACTGGCTGCTCTTCCACAGGACCGAGAATGGTTTCCAGCACCACACAGAAGCTTACAACCATCTGTAACTTCAGTCCTGGGATTCAACACCCACTTTTGTCCTCTGTGAAGACATACCACTTTTGTCCTCTGTGAAGACATAGCACATACATGGACACAAAATGTGTAAAATAAGTAATCTATCAAAAGACAACAATATAAAAATGCAATAATCCAAAAGTATGTGTCCACTTTGCTTTTGCAAGAAGCATTTATGTCTTAGGAAAAAAAACTGCTCCTACACATCTATGCAGTGTGTGGTATTTCTCGAGTGAGCTCTAGCTGGCATAGAACAGTGATTAAGAACACTGATTTTGGTATTAGACAGACAGGATTTGAATCTTGACTTAAGATTTACTAAACATGTGGTCCTTGGCAAGTCATCTAAGCCATTTTGTGCTTAGTTTCTGTGTCCAGTATACACCCTGCAGGTGCTCATACATACACAGCAATAATAAATATCAATGTGAAAACCATGATTCTTTCTCACCAGGATAGAAAATCATATTTTTAAAATATATATTTCCTAAAATTCACAAATGTCACAAATTCTTGCATAATTTGAAACTAGAAGTTATAGGATTATAACTGAATTGGTTACTGCAAAATGCCAAAGTAGAGGATTGAATGAGGACTTACATGATTTTAGGTTAATCGGTATTTCCCTTACTGAACGGATTATACTGTATTCAAGTAAAATGTTAATATATAGTTACACATTTCAAGACTGGGAAAAGTAATACTTAACGGAAAATGATTCTGGGTTAAAAAATATGCCCATTGTAAGCTATGCTGACAGGACCGAGGCAGAACTTTCATTAGAGCTGGTACTGGCCAGGCTAACTTATGTGCATGTGTATGTGTGTTCAAGAGTGTTTACTGTCACTTTTGAGGAGTCCTGACCAGGAATTCACCGCTCCACAAGTAATTTCTTAACTATGTGTTCTTTGTTGTAGGAGAAAAGTCAGAGTAAATGCAGGTCAGTGTCCATTTGCAATTAGCAAACTAGGCCCAGATGAGCAGCTCCATACACCAAAGGGCAGCATTTGCATTAGGAGTATCCAAGGCAACACACTCAAGACCAAATTCAAAGGAAATGTAAATCATCATTTGAAGGCTATACATTACCAGGCTTCCTCAGATGGATTCCAACAGTCATGCAAATGAAATTTTGCTCAGGAAATAAACCCACTAAAAAGTAGCTTGTGAGAGACATAGAACTGGTTGCAGAGAGCTAACAGCCCTTCCTCTACAATTCATCAGTTTATCCCTATTTACTCTGATGGCACCCACATCTGGAGGCTCACAAACACTAGTAATTCCAGGTGAGGTTTCCAGTGTCCCTTCTGGACTCCATGGACACACACATGTGCACAGATACACACAAATACGTCTTTAGAAGTAAGTGGAACATGACACCTGTCACCTTCCTATAGCCACATGCTCCATATGTATGCACACACTTGAAGAAAAAGCATGAGTTTTACAGATACAACAGCACTGTAAATTAGCTTTAAATATGCTCCTACAAATGTATTAAATTTTGGTCTAAAAATACAGACATCACAGGGGTGTTGATGACACTTAGAAGAAACAATGTGGGAAAAGAAAGCAATTTAATACTCTAAAGAGAACAAAGCTTTGGCCTGAAAGAAACAAACACTGTTTCAGTCTCCGGCAGTGAAGAGAATCATGGTGTAGGTGGAGCTTTTGTTCGGATCCTAAATCGTTCCTTTGCCAGTCAAAGAATGGTGAACATGGAGTGTACTCTTCCCTTCCACACGTTGCCTTTGTGGGGGTTAAGAACAGGAATGAGATCTACCTTGCATTACAGTTGCCATGATTACATTACCTTTGGCATAGCACCAAGCATGCCTGGAACATAGAGACCTACAAATGACTCATGTTCTATTTGTGTCTGAAATGTCACACAGAATTGAACACGATATGAAATTCAAGAAACTCAATAAACTGGTTTAAGAAAATACCAAAGAAACAAAAGGAAAGTAACTCACTTAAGGACTACTAGCAGAACAGGAACAAAAGCAGATGGTGAGAGCTTGGTATACATAAAGAAGCTGGCATTTGTGTATGCTGAAAGATTTGTCAGCAAACCACGTCTTTCATAGGTCACAGCAGTGTGGTAGGTACCTCCTACCCTGCTTTCTATAGCCACCTTCTTTTGCTGCCTTCTACACAGGGAGGGAAGTCTTCCTTCAACTATGGAGATGTTCAGTAGCTTCATCACCTGTCACTCCTAAAATATTGAAAGCTTACATTGTTGAAAGTAAGTTTTCATTGGCACCAATTTTCAATGGGCCTTCCTTGTCCCTTAATGAAGAATCCATTTGAAAACTACAAATATGCCTGAGATTTCTCATTTCAGAACACCATAATGCCTGGCCACAGGAACATTATACGAAATCAAATTTGAATTCAGAGTAGAGAAAACAGCATTAAAATGTGACAGGTTTTTTGTTGGCTCTGTGTGTTCGTGCATGTGTGTTTTTAAAGAAACCAAACGCTCCTGTTTCTCCAAAATATAAATAAAACACAACCCAGAGATGCTTGCTCTGACATAACTTAAACATATCAAGTGTGTACTGGGCTACAAGGAACAAAGAACTAAAATTCCCCTTTAATAGCATGTTGTATTTCTCAGGAGAGTTTACACAGTATCCCTTCTCAGGAAGTTTCTTTCGCTCTAGCACAATCCCCACATTAGGAAATGCCATATCCCCTTATCTCCTTTACTGCTTTTCTGGCAGATTCTGTCAACATTATGAGCCACCGTGAGGTCGTGTTCTGTAGAGTTTGATTTATTAAAAAATAACAATAGCACCACGAAAACTTTGTTTGCTGAAATGAAAGTGGAAAAAAAAACCCGAAACTGCATTACTTCTCCAGTTTATTAGAAACCCCTAAAAGGAGCACATAAGAAGTGAATAAAAGGCCCGAGACCTCGATTCTGTTCCTCCTTATGCATACATGTCCCACTTTAGAAGGATGACAGCAAATAAGCCAGGCTCTCACTTGTAGTACTCTAAAACGAACAAAACAGCCAGTGTATCCCAGCTGAATGAAATGTTCTCAATAATGATGACCAACAACTTGTAATGTATTCAAATTAGCTAACTAGAAAATCTTTGTTTAAAGTCCATAATTCAGAAGATGGCTCAGTAGTAGCCCAAGCTGCTGTCATCCCAGGAGACGGGAGCCAGAGAGGCAGCTAGCTAAGTATATGCAGTGACAATGAGGCGCCACCACCGGACTGCTCTGTGTGCTCACAGAGATTCAAAAGGCCAATTCAGTCAGCACCTGGGATGTGGGGAAAGGAGGATCAGGTGTTCAAGGCCAGCCTTGGCTACATCATGAATTCCAGGCAAGTCTGGGCTACAGAGCGACAGCCTGTCTCAAAAATCACATTTCCCAATGTCAGAGGTTAAGGGAAAACTACAATAATTCAAAAAATTTGATATTAATTTGAATCTTGCTCACTCTTCATTGTAAATAAGTATAGAGGGTGAAAAATTAGTGGCAAAAAAGCCTGACTAATCTAAAACTGGACAACTGGACTGTGACTAACGTCTTCTGAGCAAACCCAGACACCTGCTTTAATCAGCACATCTGCCTTCCACAGTCTGGCTTCTAGTTCTGTAGACTTGCAGGGATGACCAAACTTGTAGACGCTAAAGTAGGTAACATGCTGACATTTTACCAACTCGTTAAAGCTGATGTCCCACTGTGCTTTAGTTTCTATTAATATTCTATATTTAGATTTAATTATATTAACCTAAAGTCATGAATCTGGTTGTTTGAAATAATTCATGTACCTTCTTCAATAATTTGCCCTCCGATCTATGTCACTATCTTCAGTTGAAGGAAACTAAGTATGGCTGACTGCAATGAGAAGTCAGCTCCGTCACCAACATGATCAGAAGTAGGACTCTGCTTCACGAGCACTGACACCCCCACAAGGACATTAGTCTTGTGGCAACATTCTCCACACCTCCCGATACATCAGTACTGCCACATTTTCCAGACCCCCGATACATCAGTACTACCACATTCTCCTTCTGAGACTTCTACAATATAACAATCCGTCATCATGCAGAGGACAGCTCACCAGAATTATTGAATGTGAAAGAAACACTCAATTGTTTGAAAGAGAACATCTAAGTGAAACCACAAAAATGGATCTAAAAATAGGCAGTTATGTTCAACAGAAAATTCAGGTCCTATAAGTGATGTAAACATGGAAGATTTAACTCAAACCATTTGTTACCTAGGAACTAACCCTACAACCTCGTCAAATATGCAGATATATGCTTAAGTATGACAATAATAAAATTAATGCTGCTACCAGTGAACTGAAAACAACCTAAATGGCCATTCATTAAAAACTGATGTATTGTCATGTAGTGGTGGCACACACCTTTAATCCTAGCACTAGGGAGGCAGAGGCAGACAGATCTCTGTGAGTTCTAGGCCAGCCTGGTCTACAGAGCAAGTTCTAGGACAGCCAGGGCTATACAAAGAAACCCCGGTTTGAAAAATCCAAAAAGAAGGAAAAAAAACTGACATATTATTTTAAGAAAATAGAATGTTGCAGTTATATAATTCTTCACTAATGTGGCAACACCATAATATAAAGTTTAAAGGGAAAAAGTAGAATAAAAACAACATGTACATTATGAACAGCATGCATGAAGAGAGATGCAAAAGCTACCATCAGAATACAAATGGTGGTTTTCCCTCACTGAATGGAGACAAAAAAAGCTAATTTTAACTTTCTACAAAAATTATTAATACAGCTTAAATTTAAAAGGCAAATATATTTTTTCTTTGAGACCAGAAACTATTTCCTTTATATTGGAAAAAAAAGTACATTTATTTTTAATATCATTGTTCCTTTTAGGAGAAATTATCTCAGGAAAAATTCATGATGCTATAGATTCAGAAGTATTTATCACAGCAGTGTTTATTATAGTAAATACAAGCAATAAACTAAATGATCAATAGTGAGTTTATTACATTGTAAAATAATGATATAATAAAGTAGCATATTATAAAACAATTAAAAATTGGTGAAACAAGATTTTGGGGACAAAAAAAAGGAAAGGTTATGGTGCCACAGTGATGAGTGTGTGTCAAGATGACAAACTATAGCATGTCCTGGTTAATCTGAATTGTCAACCTGACAAAGCCTAGAGTCATCTGAGAAGAAAAGGCTCACCTGAGGGATTTCTCAGCTCATTCTGGCCTGTAGGCATGTTTATGGGGGCTATCTTGATTATTAATTGATGCAGGAGGACCCATCAGTTGTGGACGGCATCATCATAAGCTAGCTAAGCATGATCCTGGGAACAAGCAAGCAGTGTTCCTTCATGGTTTTTGTTTCAAGTTCTTGTCTTGAGCTCCTCACTTGACCTCCGCCAATGGGGGACTGTAACCTGGAAGTGTGAGCCAAATAAATCTTTCCCTCCCCCAAGATGCCTTTGCTCAGTGTTTTATTGCAGCAAGAGAGTATTAGAACATGGTGACATGCTTGTAATCCCAATACTAGGGAAGGAAAGGTATGAGGATCAGGAATTCAAGGCCAACATGGACTACATAAGATCCTGTCTCAAAACAACCGTATTTTAAAAATTAAGATAATGATGCTTGGTGTGATGACTCATATCTGTAATCATGAAGCAGGAGCAAAAGGATCATAAGTTTCAGGCCAGCCTGGATGACAGAACAAGTTCAAAGTCAACCTGAGCTATGCAATGAGACCTTGTCTCAAAGCACTAGGGGGTGGGGATATGGCTCAGTGGTATCCCGTGTACTATCCGGCTTCCTCTCAAACCATTTGCCTTTGTTTTGAAAATTACGTAGGGACATCTCAGTGAGTAAAGGTACCTGCTGGTGCTGCCAAACCCGACAACCTGTTTGATTCCTAGACCCACCTGGGGGAAGGTGAGAACCTATTCTGATTCCCACTCATGCACTCCAGCATGCATGCACCCACAGACATGTGCACATGAGATAAATAAAAATGTAACAAAGCTTGTTTTAGAAACTACTTTGCTATAGGCTTTGTAATATATTTCAAGGTAAGTATTCAATGAAGCAATCTATCTAGTTAAGAAAATATAATCCAAGATCAGAAATGTAATAACGAGAAGAAGAGAGAGAGAGAGAGGGAAAGCCTCCTGTATGTATTAGCAAAATAAACTTGTAAAAGACTGGGGAGTGGTTGCTCTGCAAGATGAAGTTCTGAGTCTGGATCAGCAGCACCCATGTGAAAGGCAGGCATAGTGACAAACATCTGTAATCTCAGTGCAGGCAGGAGAAGACAGGAGGATCCTGGACCTCAATGGCTAGTCAGCCTAGCCAATCAGTAATCCAGGCTCAGTGAGAGACCCTGTCTCAAAAAATGAGGTGAGCACCAACAGAAGTAGACACTGCATGTCAACCTCTGGCCTCCACACATGATAAATGCACAAGCACACACATAAGCACATACATGCATACAACATATATACGCACAGTTTAAAATGAAACACTCACTTATGCATATAGAAAAAATAGCTGTATGGTAGATCCAGGCCAACATGAATGCCTGTGGCACTGGGTCATGTCCCAACAGCAGCCACCGCGACTGGACTGTGTTCCCTACTTTACTGAACAACCAAATACCTTGCACCACATACTAGCTTTCTTCATCAACTTTCCTACCACTGTACCAACATGCATTTTGTTCGTTTGAAGTCTTTAAAACCAACCTGCCATGGTCTTTCCCAGTCCAGTGGAATAGGAAACGCTCCAAGCCACGCTCCTATAAAACTTGAAATTGTAGTGAGCTGAAGACTGTTCTCCCAAATGGATGTAACTCTGCAAGACACAATACACAAGTTATTGGCAACTTAGTATAGGAACTAGAAAAATCACACATGCACTAGCACAAATTGATGTACACACATTTCTCACCATTTACATAGTCAACACAAACTGCATAGAAACATGAAGATACACATGTATTTCCACTGTAAAGGCACTGCGTGTGCTCTGTGACAGGAGACAGTCCCAAAGAGCACTAGGGTAACAAGTATATTTTCCTATAGCTCCTTCTGAGTCCTTCCCCACAGCAACAGTCATTTCCAAATGATTATGTTCCTCTCCAGAAAGACTCTGTGTAGGTCCACACACACACACACACACACACACACAATTTTATCTTAAAGTGCATATGCATATCTACATAAATAAAATGTATGTATATATTTGTATATATATATTTGAACAAGAACTTCAAAGGATCCCATGATGGTGGACATGGTGGCACACACCGTAAGCTCAGCGCTCAGGGCAGTCAATTCCTATGAGAAAAGGGGAAGGACAGAACTCTTGCTCCTCTCATAGTTCAGGTCTTGATTTCAGTCTTAGAATGTAAGTAGATATTCCTATGTATAACTATATGACTATATAACTGTGACACGTGAGAACATGTGTCCAGTTACAATGCAGTACGTGAGGGCAAAGATCCGACTGCTTACAACGCATGGTGGAGTTAACATGAGGTTAATGAAAAGCAGCAGCAGCATTTTCATTAGAAACTCTCCAACTATTTCACACAAAGTGTACAGTGAATTACTGACATTCAAATTAAATGTCCATCTGACATCCCCACATCCAGAAAAGTCTTGTTTCTGTTAAAATTTGGGGCTGGGAGGAAGTGGTAGACAATCACCCTGTATCCAAATTTGTATTATTTGCTAGGCCTTACTGCTCTATATTTTAAGTAATACTTGGAAATGCTAGCCAGTTTCAACTAGCACCTGGCAGAATAGAAAGCTATTCTTATTTTCAAGAGGAAATAAACTAGCTGAGTTAAATATAAAAAGAGAGTTGCATTGTCCAGGTAACTTAAAAGAGTCTCCAAGGTTAGTTTTGACTAGGTTTGTGGCCGACAAGTGTTGACATTAACACACAGCTCAGCAACGCCACAACACAGAAAGCAGTGTGCTGGAGATGGAAAATGTGGGAGAGGCTCAAAGCAAACTCTCTGCTGGAGAGAGTTTGTTCTTGTTTTACCTGAAGAAGGTCATCAAGACCCCAAGGAATAAGCAGTGTGAGGCCTTGAGCTAGAAAAAAATGCCTGTGGAAAAGAGGACATGTGTGATGCTGGATGAGTGCAAGCCAGGAAACAGGTTGGAGAAGTGGGTCAGAGTTTTACACAACTTCAAGCCAGTTGTGGTAGGCTCACACATGTAATTCCAGCACGAAAGAGGCGGAGACAGGAGGACTACAAGATTGGGGTTAGCTTGGACTACACAGCAAGTTCTAGTCCAACCTGGGATATTGTTAAATAATGACTTTATTGAGTATAGCAACAACAGCAAAAACAAACAAAAAAACCCTAGGAAATACTGTTCTAATCACATAATTTACTAATCTAAAATTTATCATGTAATGGTTTGGGGGATAGTCAGTATTACATACTCATCACCAGGCATATTAGAATATTTTAATCACTATAAAGAGACTCCATCCATCAGCAACCACTCTCCTTTCTCCTTCCCCATAGCCCAAAGCAACCGAGTTACTTTATGTCTATGGATCTGCCTATTCTAAGTATTTCACCTAAATGGGCTCAACTGACATGAATTTTTATAGTGATTTCTTTCACTTAGGATCTTTTCAAGGTTCATCTATGCTGTAGCATGTATAGACACTTCATTCATGTCAGTGGATCATACTCCCTTGCTAACCAAAAGGTGGTTAGCATCTGGGTTGTTTCTACCTTTTTTTGGCTTAAATTAAAAAAAATGCTGCTAGGAACATTTGTGAACAAATTTCTGTATGGAAATGTGTTCTCATCTCTCTTGGGATTATACCTAGAAGGAAATAGCTGGGTCACCTGCTATTTGAGGAACTGACAGTTTTTCCGAAAACATTTGATTTTCCCACGAGTATGAAGGTTCCAATTTTTCCACATCTTCCTAATTATCTATGGATTCCAGTCTCTAGCCAGTGTGAAATGGGAGTATCTCAATGCAGCAGACTTACGGTTCAGGCTGCATTCAAGTCATGCTATTGAAGTCACGGAAGGATTGTAACCAAAGCAACCGTGTGATCAGAGCCACTGGTGCCAACAAAGATGCTCTTCACAGTTTCACTATTCCAACACACTGTAACCAACTTTTGCTTATTAAAATAAAAAGTGCAAACATCCAAGAGGTTGTTTTCAGTTCTGATTGTTCAGCGTATCCATGATTGTTTGTGATCCTACATACAATAAACATCAAAAAATATGGAACCAAGACCTATATAAAACTATAAAAATTCTGCAGCCTGTATTTTAAGTGAATGTATTTATCAAAATAACTTAGGTAACTTTTTGTTTTTATTGAGCTATATATTTTTCTCCCCTCCCCTTCTACCCTCTGCGATGATCCCTATGCTCCCAATTTACTCAGGAGATCTCATCTTTTCTACTACCCATGTAGATTAGATTCATGTATGTTGCTCTTGGGGTCCTCATTGTTGTCTGGGTTCTCTGGGATTGTTGGCTTGTAAGCTGGTTTTCATTTGCTTAAGCCTAAAACCACTTATGAGTGAGTACATATGATATTTGTCTTTCTTGGTCTGGGTTACCTCACTCCGCATGATATTTTCTAGCTTCATCCATTTGCCTGCAAATTTCAAATGGTCATTATTTTTTTCTGCTGTGTAGTACTCCATTGTGTAAATGTAGCACATTTTCCTTATCCATTCTT
>LOEQ01001244.1:17773-29620 GCA_001685075.1 Bramus lutescens
TTGGGTATATACCTAAAAGTGGTATTGCTGGGTCTTAAGGTAGGTTGTTATGTAATATCTTTAAAGTCAAAGACAACAATTAGAATAAAAGTCTCCTCTTCTACCTGATTTCTATACCCTACAGAGATGCTTCCAATTAAACATTTATCACAAATAAATATATATTTATATTATATATATTAAGTATATACGTATTGCATGCCTTATATTTCAAGATGTCATTACTTTCTGCATTTTACTGTAGAAGACATAGCTCCTTTTATCCACAAGCTTCCGTGTCAACATAGGCACGTCTCCCTATCTGTCATCTCTTCAATACTAAAATTGCCCCCTGAATGGATAACAAGTGTTTTCGTAATAACCATGAAAACATCAACCATAGAGCAAACCACAATTACACATCTTTTCTCTTAATAAATACAATTTTTAATTTTCCTCGGGTGCTAAGAGCTGTTTCTCCCCACCCCCCACCTGTTTATCTCCCTGTCACTAACTCATCTTAAACATTGAAAAAGAAAACCACCTCAGTAGTACTCTAGATGTTTGCTTCCTCTCTCTCCTCCCCTGTCTTTCTGATGTGTCTCACTCGCTGCGATCTAGTTGCTCTCAGCCTGCTGACAGCTCAGTCCTCTGAGGATCCTGCACTATCATCTTGGAATTTGTCTCGGGACTGCTGCTCTGGGATCGGTTGCCTGGGTTCTGAGTCAGATCTTGATCCATTCTCTCATTCCCTCTCTCCTCCATCCCCCATGACCTCTCCTTACCCTCTCAAAAATAGGTTTGAAGAGATACTTTAAATCTGAAAATGACTTTATTATGACTACCACAAATATTTTGCCTCAGATTTTTGGAAAGCACTGTTCCCTTGAGCCCTGGTTCCCAGCCAAAGGTTCAGTATCATTCCACTCCCTTTTCTACAACTAACATGCTTTCCCCACTCTCTGGAAGATTCTAAGCATCTCTACTTCTGTTTTTTCTATAGTATTTATTTCATTTTCCAAGAGATTTACTGCTGAGTATTCCCTTTGCTTGCTTTTTGCAGATACACAAAAAATATGTGGTTATCTTCTGTTCATTCTATTGTCTCTCCTTTATTGTGTCTAGATTTCATTTGAGGTTAGATGGTGTAAGCCGAGCTTCCTGAAGGAGGAGAAGGGTTGCAGGTAAGAGTAGATTCACTGGTGTGTAGAGGTTCATTTAAGCTTTGTCCCCTGAGGAAGCTGAACATATGGCAACAATACGGCTACAACAATACGGCTACAACATTACGGCTACAACAATACGGCTGGTTGGAGCAGCCGAGGCTTGGGGGAACAATTATATTTCTCCGTTCCTCTTCTTTCATTGTACAGCTGTTTGTGTTACTTTACAGTGTCTTCTGCTCTACACCTCTAATTCATTCAAGTGTTTTCTTGGTGTAATAAGCCTCTTTCCTAACTTCCCTTCTGTACAACAGAAGCACGTGGAGTCTTAGGTGTCTTAGGTGTGCATCTCCCTTGTCTTTCCTCCGGATCTGTCATATGTTCTCTAGTAACTTTATGCTTCCCAATACTTTCCTTACCTTTCATTTATTTTGACTGGCTCAAACCTACAATTTTGATCTTATAACTTACCTTATGCTTCTCAATATTTCTTTCATTGTTTGGTTTTGTTTTTGAGAGAGGGTCTTTCTATGTAGCCCAGGCAGTCCTGGAACTCACTATGTAGACCAGGCTGGCCTTGACATCTGCCTCTGAAGTGCTAGGAATAAAGGTGTGCACCATCAGCCGCTTCTTGACATTTCTAAAATATGTTTTAAAGATGTGCTTTAGGTTCTGAATTTATGGCACTGATTCTGTAGTCTGGTCTCCTTCATTTTGGCTCATTTTCTCATCTTTGCTCTTTTTATTAAATTAATACACTTAATAACATTTTTCTATGGTAAATCACGTGAAAATGTTTAGTTTTGGTCCAGGGGCATGTTCTCCTGGACCACATTATTCATCTGCCTGTGCACATGTCCCCCCATGTCACCCACCCTCACAGTTGTGTGCCGTGTCTATCTCTCGTGTTCACACTTTCCACTGAGAACCTGTCGAGGCTGCCTATTTGCTCAGAAATATAACAAATGGATTCTCTTTGCTGCGGTTTTTTTATCTTAACTGGCTCCAATTTTTCCTGTTGTGAATCTGCATTTGAATGCAGGGTGTTATTTTCTACCTGTGGTTTTTGTTTGTTTCTTTGTTGTTGTTGCTTTGTATCTTAAGGCAAAGGGAAAGAATGGTGAAGACCAAAGTTGATGCTACCTCTGTGACTCAATAGTAATACTCAGCTAAAGTGGAGTAAATGGTAGCTCCATGGTTCACACTTTAAAAACTCCTGGCCAGGGTTTATACATTCTTTTAGAAACCAGACAGAGCCACTGTGGAGCCATCTGTGTCTTTGGCAGGGGCCCAGGAGAAAACAGCTCTTAGATTCATAAAAGACAAGGAAAGCTGACAATGAGTCAGAGAATGGCTGTTGTGTTGGTGAGAAAATCTATGTAGCTGTATATACATTCTTCACATTAGGACCCGAGTCTGACAGTGTCAATCAGCTGCCTTTCATCCCTGCATTCTACTCCAGCAATCTAGTTCACAAAACCCTTGCCTAAGTTTTGCTGAAACAAATATGTACATTACACTGCTCACAATTGTTCAAAGAAACCCTTGCTTAAGTTTGGTGAAACAAAGATGTGCATCACCTTATTTACAGTTGTGAAAATCTGATAACTTTCAACAGTAAACCAAACACAGAACAATTTTAGTGATGTGATGATTAGACTAATTTAACCACAGTGACCTATTCTCCTTCCCAGTAGTTAAAACAGGTAACTACTGTCTTTCCCATCCTAAACCAAGGACAAGGACTGGCAGAATCCTTAAGAAGCACAGAATGTCCTATTTGTATCCAGAAGCACTGGTATGTGTATTATAGCATCACCGTATTCCTCCATGGTCCAAACAATACAGGCTGAGGTTTCATTCCACTTAAAAGATCTGATAACTGAGGGTGCTATGCAAAATGTGGTACATTACACACACACACACACACAAATGTTCATATATCAGTGGGCTAAACTAAATTATAAGGCAGTGATTAGAGTAACTGATTTTGTTTCAAAATTGCACATTATATGAAGAAACAAAATTAGAGTACATAAAATATGTAATTGTTCCTTTAACAGTATTATTAGACCTCTAACTTTCTCTTCCATTATTTGAATATTTAAATTGAATCTTATTTAAAATCATATGCCTTTACTACAAAATCTATATTTTACTACTTCTTCTAGTAGTAAAATTTGGCTAAAAAATATGTACACACATGCATTATTTTATAACAAAGAAATGATAAAAAACTGAAACAGGCAAATTCCTACTAACTTCTTGCAGGACTGATACCAGTTTATTTTCATTTCATAGGTTTCCATAATAAACTTATCTAAAGCATATTATTACTACTAGTACTGTCATGATTATAGAACATTTGCACATAACCAGTAGGGCTGAGAATAGACTAAATGGCCTATTATTACACTATGAATAAAATTTTAATGTAATTAAAGAAATGCTGTAGGTCACTCTTCATGACAATAAGGCCTATATACCTGAACATATTACTTGGCTACACTGAAATTCATTATGTTAAATATCAACTGAAATATGCCACTTTGAGTGCATCCTGTATGCTAATATATCGGCCACTTGGATGCAATTAACAGTAAGTACACCTGCTAAGATAGGTTCTCATTCAAATAGGATTTGATCTAAGGAAAAGGGGGGTACAACTCCTGGTGGCTAAAAATATTTTACACAATTTTCAATAAAACTTCCCCATTAAATGAATATTAAAATCTTTGCTAAGTTTGTGTGACTACATTCAGACTAAGTTACCTATTTTTATATGAGTAAATCTTTGACTCAGTGTCCACGGTAGTTTTCTCAATATAAAATCTGTATCAATATAAAGATGACAAAAAGAAACCTGTTTTCATCTATAGGTCAGGTGTTACTGAGAACTGATCTGAGCATCCTATCCAGGAACATATTTAGTTCAAGGGACTAAACACTAACTCAGACACTTAAATAACAGCATAAACAAACTGAGAAATCAAAAAGCAAACTTCATTGCAAAACACAGGCATATGCTAGGTTACTGCTCTCCTTTGTAAGACAGTCCACAGTGAAAGGAACACACGGTGATAATACAAGGCGACAAACAGAAGTAAACTCTTACAAATCAAATATATCCAATATTATGCAGACCAACAAGAAGCTGGCAAAATATTTTAAGAAACCAAATTACTTTTTTGTCATCAGTTTATTTATAAGAACATTCTCTAAGAAGTGGTTTTGTTTACTTTTCTGGAACAACTTTATGGAAAAAGCCTGTTAATGAAATTAAGTATGTCTAAATTTCGAAAGCATCAGAATTGATCCTTTATATATAAGTCTCAATCTTCAAGTTCAAATGTTTGCATTTTCAGCTCAGCACTAAATTTATATGAACAAGCAAATAAATACATTAAACCCAGGGGCTGGAGGGGACTCAGCGGCTAAGAGCACCTGATGCCCTTCCAAGCACCCAGGTTTAATTCCCAGTACCCACAAGCTAGCTTGTGCTATCTGCCACTCCAGTCCCAGGAGTTCCGACCACCTCTTCTGGCCTCCCACATACAAGGTCCAAGGTTTAATCCCTAATACCACTATAGCAAGAAATTAAGCATCAATACATGCTACAACATGAATGAGCCTTGGAAACATTGTGCTAAGCAAGAGAAATCAGTTACAAAAGATCATAAACTGTAGGACTCATTTATACAAAATGCCCAGTACAGGTAATCCTATTGAAATGGCAACAAGATTCATGGCTGCTTAGAGACAGTAACAGGGTAGCAATAAGACGTAAGAATATAAAACTTTTTGAAGTGATGAAAAAACCCTAAAGTTGACTCTAGTGGTGGGTATGCAGACCTGTGACTATACTAAAAATCATTTCATATGTTTCAGCAGGTGACACTAATGGTGTATGAATTATATATTGTTTTTAAATTTTTTCTCCCATGAGCTGGCATGATGGCTCAATTTGACATAAGTTTACATCATATCAAGAGGGAAGCTCAATTGAGAAAATGCCTCCATTAGATTGACCTGTAAGGCATTTTCTTGATTGATGATTGGTCTGTGAGGTCGCAGTCACTGTGGGTAGTGCCATCCCTGGGCATGAAGGTGTGTAAGAGAGCAAGCTGAGCAAGTCAGAAGGAGAAAGCCAGTAAGCAGCATTCTTCCATGGTTCTGCTTCAGGAAAGAACCAACCACCCAAAGTTGTTCCCTGACCTCCACACATGCCCTACGGCACAACAGCACCTGAACATATATACTTGCACATGCATATGCACACATGAATGAATAAATAAAGAGGGAGTACATATAACTACATCTCCCAACTATATTTGGTTACTTAATGTATCATAAGCCATATTCATCCACACCTGGTGTTAATTCTTGATCAAATTTCCAATAACCATCTTTCAGTACTTCACAATAACTGATAAGAATCAAATTTCAAGTCTTTTCCTATAAAAAGAATATTATTTAATGTAGTATGTTTTTTAACCATTTCAGTATAAAACTGTGCTACCATATTTATTAATTTCTTCACTTCTTTTTTTGTCATTAATGAAGTTTCCAAGCATTATGACTCTAACTCCATCTTTTCCCATACTGCCTAATTTTTACAAAGTACAGTAAGTTTTAGAACACACAGGTCGAGTGACAGACAAACTATAGAACCAGGTTACATTCTGTCCCCTAAATATATAACTTTGACACAAAATTTAAAGCTGGCTAAATCACTAATCTAGATAAGCCATTGAAAGTTTCAGCCAGTTTCCATATTTCAAAATTTCAAGCTAAAATAAACTAATTCCATTGGAGATACTATGCTAACACTGTGGGGAGGGGTGGATTCAGTTGTTATGATTTTGTTCCTAAAAACATTATGAGTAGACAGCAATTGCAGAAAAAATAAAAATAAAACACAGCAAAACCAAAGCTATACCTACATATAAAAAATAAGCACTACTCATTCCCAAAGAAAACTGTAACTTACAGAGACAGGCTACCCAGAGCCTGTGCTCTGCTCCCCTTGAGCTGCTGATTTCCAAATCACACAAACCACAATCTTACTTCAGTTTCTGTGCCCCTCCAGCACCCTGCAGAAGCATCCTCCCGCCTTTGGTACCTCTGATGCAATCCACCACAGACCAATCAAATCCCCTTGTGCAGCCCTGTTCTCTCTCCCCTCTGCTCCTACAACACTGTGGATTTATGGACTTCTGCCATTTAGCTGCTCTTTCCATTCTTAGCCGTAAAACACGCGGCCCTTCCCCTTCGGTGTAATCTGAGCATTCTAGAGCCCACACAGAGCCACCAGCATAATGCGGAACATAGAGTAAATGCTTAAGAAGTTTTGCTGCTGGGTTATAAATAGGACAAACTGTGAAGACTAACTTGCCTGGTTTCTTAGTTAAAAATTAACCATTTTTAGTATCTACCATCTCAGTGGCTTTAAGGAAGCTAAAACTTTAACTCAGATATGCTGAAAACGTATGTATGGTAGCTACATAAATGACGTGGTGAAGCTTGCACTCTCAGCGTTACCATAAAAAGACCACACAAGAGATGGCTAGACAAAACATTTCTAGAATATGAACTTCATTTTTACATTATGAAACGCACAGAAGCAGTTACACTTGTAGTACTCTGTCTTGCTAATGTGGAGGCAGGAGCTGTAGTTCTCTGTCTGGAATTCTCTCAAACTGTCTACCTTCAGCCTCTGTTCCCCAAGAGCAGTGCATCTCGGAGAGGCAGACAAATGCCTCGAAACACTCACAGAATGAGTACACCAACACGAACAGGAGAGACTTCTGTATGTAGTTCTTTTGAATTACTACTGTCACTAAAAGAGAAATGCTCAACTTACCCATTTCTACTGAAAACTCTCAGCCATGCTTTGAGGTTTGGTCCTAGCAAACACAAACAAGGTACTGTAGTAAAAGTAGACAAAATAACTGCAAATAAAAATGTTTCCAACACCAACCTAGGATGAAAAAGAAAACCTGTTACCCTTTCAAAAGTGTTAGAGCTCCATGTATTCACAAGCATCTATCATCGTTGTAAGAGCATTCACTATTCAAGAATCTTCTTATTCTTTACTCTGAAAAACTACCTGAGACCCACTAAATAAGACTAAATCATTCTACTAGCTGCAAAGACATCCTAGAAATTACCTGGCTTTAATCACAAACTTTAAAAATCTTAAAAATCTGAAGATCCAGACTGAGGCCTTCTTGCAAAGAAAACAATCAAAAAGCTCAGTTCTAGGTAATTAGCTTTCTTCCTCAACAACCTTCAGAACTCCTAAAACTGAACTGCTTTTTTATTTTTTAACATTAAGAGACTAGACTAACGATCAGCAAGTTTCACCTCAAGAGTTTATGTCTGGAGTTTAACAATTTGCCTTTTGATAAAATCTTGAACCATGGGACACGCTATCACTGATTCTCTTAAGATAGATTACACAGAAACCATTTTCCACGACAAAAAAATTCCTGCCCTGCATGAAATAGAATAATCTGTTAGTTTATTGTATATATACAACTATGAGTGTACCTGCATCTGTAGCTTTATGTGTGCATGTATAACCACACATTTTACCATGATCATTTAATCACTGCTAAAATGAAATGTCTCATATAAAAAATATTTGTGAATTTAGTTTCCACTAATTTGAAACTGGCCAATTTTAAAGACTTAAATTTTAATATAAACATTGATATCTGATAAAGGAATCTATGTCCATTAAGAAAATAAATTAAGTTACTCTAGAATCATATTTGAATCACTGAAATACTATTTATAACCAATATACACATATCACAATAGTGAGTTGCCTGCACAAATCAAGGCATGTCCAGCCTGTGGCCCTCATCCAAGGATAGCTATGAATGCATCCCAAATCATAAACTTACAAAATTGCCAGATTTTGGTAATATGATCACAAGGTCCTTAAATACAACTTTGTAGATGACCACATCATGTTGTAATGTCAAAAGGCTGGACACTTGGAGGTTTTTCACAGCCACACACTAATTACTATAATGTGTGTGTATGTGTATATATATGGTATTCACGATGTACAGATGAGTACCAGAAAGCTAAATAACAGAAATATATGTAGAATTAAGTTGTCTCAATGTTTTTAACAGTACTAAAAATAGGACAATGATAGTTTTTTCCACCCTGATCCACTAATCAAACCAAACTATGACTCTACTACAGTTGCTAGAAGTTAGCAGATCATTTAGTAAGTTAATACATGAAAACAAAAAGTAAATATTCAGAACTCACTCTATTAGCGGTGCTCCATATAGAACAAAAATGGTGTGAAGGAACAAACAGGACAGAAGAAAGCAGATGCAGCATTTCAAAACCCTGGTTACCTAAGAGAGAAAGGAGTGCACTGAAGGCTCAAGACCCACTTAAAAAGCCATCAGTTCTGCCATTTAACACGAATTCACGCTGCTCCCACTGCGTCTGAAACAGCTGGATCATGTCTCACCACATACACAGTCCTCAAAACTAACTACAGAAAACTTAAAAGACAGAGCCAGCAAAAATGGTTCAGCAGGTGAAGGCACTTGCCTCCAAGCCTGACAACCAGAGTTCAATCTTTGGGACCCACACGATCAAAGAAGAGAACTACTCTCTGACCTCAGTTGCAAGCTGTGTTGCATGTATACATGTACACACACACAAAATAAAATATTTCTTAAATTTAAAAGACAAATATCACACAAATATACACTACACTACAAAAGCCAAAACTGATTTCTGTTTATGTGGTGTGATTACAATATTATTAATAAAGAAATACTGAGAATAGAGTGTCAGGATACAAAACCCACAGTGACCCCACATGAATTATCTACAGAAAATAATGAATACTATATTTTTCTTTCATTTTAAAACAAAACTGGAGAAATTACATCGAAAAAGCAAAATACTAATTTCCAAAATCATACTCATATTGCTGTATAAATAATATTTTCAAAGACCTGAACATCTACGAATAAATCCATGCCTGGAACACCCTTGACCTGAAACTCAAGAAGATATAATTATAAAACACATACTAACATTTTAAACTGTTAGTTAAGGTGGTGAAAACAGTCTAAGAGGGAGTTTTACATATTATTGGAATCTCAGTGAGGATTTTAATTTAACATAATTGTCAAGGGTCATAGAATAGTAACTATTCTGAACAAAATTGATTCTAATATCTGAAAACTTTTAACTGTTTAGTCAAGGTAGACCATGTGTGAAATTCCAGTTACGATGACTTAATTTGCAATTTCTGGAAAATTCACTTATTTAAGGAGTGCAAATACATAGGCTGGGTCGCAACCCTAGCTGAGGAAGCTATTGACAGCTGACGGCTACTAAGGCAAAGAAAGCCAATTGTCTTTAGGAGTGTGGTCCCTGGTTGGTTGACCATGCTCCATGGATGGCCCCACATCCATGCAGATATGGGACGCTGGAGGTTATAACAATAACAACAACAAAAAGGATAGGAAGTTAGGTAGGGATTAGGAATAGAGTAAATTGATCAAAACACACTGTGTGCAAGTACAACGTTATCAAAGAACAAAAATACATATCTTTAAAATATCCATGGGCTGGGGAGACAGCTCAGACAATTAGCAACAAGGACCTGAGTTGATTCCTAGAACCCACAGTAAAATATTAGGTATGGGGCACACTTGTAATCCCAGCACTAGGGAGAGACAGGAGGATCTCTGGGGTTCATTGGCCAGCCAGCCTAGCCTACTTGGTGAGCTCCAGACAATGAATGACCCTGTACGGAGCAGGTGGACAGTGTTTCTAAAGATGATACTTGAAGTTATCCTCCAGCCTCTGCATGTATTTGCACACAGCGTAACCCACATACCCACATAAAAAATGTACAAAAATAAATGAAAATAAACTGCAGTGTGTTAAAGTTATGTTCAGTGATGATATAAAACAATGATTATACAGGCTCATATTTATATTGTGATGAATTAAAGGAGCCAAATTCCACAATTAATACACAACAAAGATCTATCAAACATTGTAAGTAACAGGCTACTGCTTTTGGGAGTGAATTTGGTTCCCTTTATATGCTGTAAATAACTCAAGGATATAACAATACTTCATTCTTTGATTCTTTCAGGACAGGGTTTCTCTATGTAACCTTGAATCTCCTGGAACTAGTAGCTCTGTAGCCCAGGCTGGCCTTGAACTCATAGAGATCTGCTTGCCACTGCCTCCCATTTTCTGGGATTAAAGACAGGCACCACTACCTGGCACAATGCTTCATTCTTACACTATTACTTCCATCTAGAAACTGGTTATTAATAAGCAAACCTTACCTTATGTGATAATGAACTTCTTCTAGAAGATACATTTGGTTTCAGTACTAAATATAGCACAAGATTGACACCAGTCACAAAAGCAGAACAAATGCACAACCAGGTCAAGTGAGTTTCCAATATCGAGAAGTTATCCAAGAAGACGGATGGAATAAAAATGCTTAGGACAATTGAAAATATGCACAAAAGATTGGTATAGAGAAGTCTCTTGATGTCAGTATCTTTCATGGTGTTTTCTTAGGTCGCTATCTAGTAGGAAAAGATTAAGAAAAACATGAAACAATGATTTTTCCCCATGTCCCAAACACTTCAATACTCTAAAGATAAACTGTGTACTAATAATTTTCTATGGGCAATATATTTGTTTCAAAGCACAGAACACACACTGATATCCTATAACTTTAGATTTTTCTAACACGATACAAATATCTTTCAAGGCCTTAAAAAAATCAGTAAAAATCTAAATACTCATGACTGGTTTCAGCAAAGGGGGCATGTATTAGAGACAATCAAGGAACTAATTTTACCCTTTTTGGCCAAAATCAGGAAAATGAAATCACTTTAGTTTCCAAATGCCAACCAAGCATACACTTGGTCATTCAAATGTGGTGGTGAGTACTGTAGTTAGATGGACATTATGTTAAACTAAGGGCTCCCAAAATTCTTCGAAAAACAAGTAACACTGTCACAGACTCTAAATTTTAGTCAAAAGCAGAACTTGAGTAGGAGGAGGAACAAACGTTTATGGTCTCTAAAATCCTATATTTGACCTAAGTGGCTGTTTATACGTTATACTGATTAAAATTAAGAAAGAACTTAAAGTAATACATATTACATTGTGGTGAAAATCCCGCCCAAACATAAACATCCACAGTTTGGGCATTGTTCTATCAGCCCTCATTTAATTCACACCGTCGTTTTCAAAGGCAGATATGATACTGATTAAGCAAACTGGACGAACAAGTTAGCAGGCACGGCCAAGGCTACACACATTAAAGTCGTTTCAAGCACAGTCTCTTCAACACGAAGATAACCTTCAGGGGTTCGGAGAAGAAAGTGGGGGAAAGCCTTTTCCCCAAGAAAAGAAAGCAAAAAAAAAACTTGGGAAAGTTTCTGAGACTCTTCCCTCCAGTGCCGGGGTCGGGCAAGTAGAGGGGATCAGGAATCCATCCTCTAAGTAGAGAGCGCTTCTGGGCCACCTGCAAATTCTGATCTAACATAGCGTGCGGTACCCAAATGCCAAGGCTCGTTGAATGGAGCCCTTCCTCGGACACTGGCGGACCCTGAGTTCTCCAGCACTCCAGACCTGGAAAGCCACCAACTGCAGTCGTGATCCGACGTGAGCCAGATCG
>LOEQ01001244.1:29946-49634 GCA_001685075.1 Bramus lutescens
GGGGAAGCCTTCTCCGGCTGTGTTGATGTCTTTTAGCCGTTGCTTCAGCTTTGGCGGTTGAGTGGAAGGATGGTGTGCGAAAAATGTAAGTTAAGGGCTGCTTCTGTGGGAGGAGGAGGCCAGAGGGACCTGAAGAAATTCTCTTGGGGTCTTGACCTTTGTTTTTTCTCCTGCGGGGCTGTGGTTTTGACCTTTGTCTTCCTTCGTGCCCCGCTGTCATTGCCTGTTCCTGGGACTGCATAGTTCTATGCTTTGTGTTCAGAGTGGTCTCAATTCTGCATCTCTGCTTGTTTCTGTTGCTCCCATCCCGCCCTTCTTCCTGAATCTCTTCAATTACAACTTCTTGACTGTTCCAAGAGGCTTCAAATGGATCTTCAAAATCTTTCGGTAATATCGAGAGTTTGCCAGGTGTAGCAAGTATAAATTCCAGGCTTTCGGTTACATTTTAAGATTATAAACAAATCTCTCCTAGTACTATTACTATGTCCCTATAGTATTTGAGTCTAAAAGTGCAACATTGTAATACAGGTTAAATTTAACTGCATATTTTGTACCATCCCGTCCATTCTTTTCATTAATACCCACAGCATTGGGTCAGGAGAAGAAGAAAGTCTCAAAATCGCCAAAGAAATTTGTGTATTTCATATTCTGGCTTTCAGAAAGGATCTTTTTAACCCTTTTAGTTCTAATGAAACCCTTGAAATTTGTTGAAAACTTTTTTTCCCTCAAGATCAGGTTTCTCTGTAACTTTGGAGCCTGTCCTGGAACTAGCTCCGTAGACCAGGCTGGCTTCAGACTCACAGAGATCCACCTGTGTCTGCCTCCTGAGTGCTGGGATTAAAAGTGAGCACCATCTCTGCCCGGCCATTTGTGATTCTTATGCTGTTAAGTGCTTTGTCCCACCAGACATTGAGGATAGTAGGAAATTGTGAGTTAATATCTCCAAGGAATATAAAAATTTTGAGAATCCAAGATCCGTTGTGGTATTAACATAAAATGCACATACTTTGGACTTTACTGTGTGCCACAAAAGGTCATTTCCTCCTCCCACTATTTACTTCTCTGCACTTCTGAAAAAATATCTGGTGTTTTATTATTTTTAACTTCCTAGTTTGTCTGCTCATCACATTCACCCTGCAAGTAAAATAAAATTGTGCTCATATAAAAGCCATAATGTCAGGCAACCACCACAGTTCTGTCTTTACTTGTGTCATAAATTAGTCCAAAAGTTGTTTCTCCAGAATTTTAGAATTACTTCTGACAGCTTTATAAGCACAAAACTGGCTTTCCATGCTACTAAAAGAACTTTTAAGCTTTGACCTTTCTACTAAGTTCCAGGGAGTTTTTTTGTTTTGTATTGTGTTGTTGTTGTTGTTGTTTTTGATGGGTTTTTTTTTTGGTCTACTTTATTTCTCTGGCTCCGTAAATCTTTGGGAAATGTTTGGCCTCAGCGCTATAGCACATCCATACCATTGAGTATCAAATTCACTTCTCAACCCTCACCTTTTCCCTACTTAAACAGTAGGCAGTAACTCTGTCTATTTTGGGTGTCTGAGACCCTCTGCAGATGAGGCCCTGGCTTATCTTTCCAACCTCATTTTCACCAGTATTTACCCATTCACACTTGGTGCTGTTGCACACCCTGAACTTCACATGCCTTTCCTCAGGATGTGTCCTTTATCTATGTAGTTTGACTTCATCTTCTTCATATTTGTATTGCCAGATATGTAAACTGTTTCAATTAGCTCACAATTGTTATACTTTGTTTTCCAGCTTATATTTTTACTGAAGGGTTCTTTACTTGTTTTAAAGTCTCGGATCACTTTGAAAATCTGATAAACGCTATAGATTCTTAACAAGAAAAAAGTAGAAATAGACATGTTAGGTTTGTGTACCAATCCACCTGGTTCATTTATTTCCTATGATCTACCTACAAGCTCTTAAGAAACTAGTGAACTTGGTAGAAGCCCCCTGAAATCTAGATTCAAGGCTTTATTTTCATCAGTACCTTATGTAGTGTTTTATACATAGTAGGTAATTAGGAAATGTTGAAATTTGTCAGAATTGTTTAAAACATAAACAGCAAAAACATCTTATTGTCCAATAAACCTTCTTTAGAATCAGTTAGCCATTGCCCACAGTTACTCTCTTAAGTCTTCATTCACTGGTTTCTACCCCAGCCTTAGTAGGTTCCTGCTGTAATCTGACATAATGTCATTATGAACCTCAGGAATTATATAGTATATTTATTATTTTAAAATTAGACAAGAAATGAGCTTAATATTTTATTTCCACCTGGTATATTTATTAGATACTAATTCTACTTTCCTTTTGCTATCTTGCTATAACAGGTGAAAAGAAACTCGGCAGAGTTATCACTCCAGATACATGGAAAGATGGTGCACGGAACACCACAGGTATTGTTTCCTATTAGGAAATAGGAATTGGGGCTGGAGAGGTGGTTCAGCAGTTAAGAGCACTGGCTGCTCTTCCAGAGGACCCAGGTTCAATTCCCAGCACCCACATGGCAGCTCACAACTATGTGTGACTCCTGTTCCAGGGGATCCGACACCCTCACACAGACATACATGCAAGCAAAACACCAATGCACATAAGATAAAAATAAATTTATAAAAAAGGAAATAAGAACTGGATCAGATACTTATGGACACTGCTTTATGTTTAACTATAAGCAAAGTGAAAAGTTTATGTCATCTGTTAAACCACTAAAGAGTACTGGATTTCCCCTTGTGATTGTATATCTTCTTTTTCATCATCTGAATTACATGTATGGATTCCTAATATAGTCAAGAAGTGTAAAATGTATATTATTTAACATACGTTAAATGCACAGAAGTAAATTTTTATGTATGCACTTTTTTTTAATATATAGAAAGTGGAGGAAGGAAGCTGAATGAAAACAAAGCTTTGACTTCAAAAAAAGCAAGGTAGGTGAGAACATACCCAGGGAAGTCATAAAGTTGACTTTTGAAATAGCAAGCCTTCTGGAATGAACTTTAAGCCTGATCCCCTTGTGGCTGAGTTAGGCAGTGTTGGCATACAAACATACTGTTTGTTATAAGTTGTTCCTCCACCCTATACAATATGTGAAGATGTTAGTGCTACTTTCTATTATTTTACTAGAAAACATGATTTTTATTTTATCTACTTGTTAATTTGCCTACAAATCAAAGGTACCAAAGAAATGAGGGAAAGTCATAAGCTTTGGAGTTGGACCTGAGTTTGAACCCTGTCTCCAAAAAACAAGCTAACAAACAAAAAGCATATATAGCAAAGGATATTTTCAAGGGTGGCGAGAACCCAGTATTTTTCTGTATTCAGTCTATGCTATAAAAATAGAGAGATGTTACAGGTACGAAGAAAATGTGGGCCATTGCCAAAGCACTGCTTTGAGAGTCTGTCTCTCTGTAGTCATGTGACCTGGAGTTTCTTACCCTTTCTAAGCTGTACCTTTTCATCTGAGAATGAGAACAAAATGTCTCCCATCTTCAAAACAAGATTTTGACACCATACTTCATTATATTCAGTTAAATTTTAGTATGAATACTGCTATCCCATTCCTTTTACCACACTGAGACATTCTTAGCCAGAATGATCGTCTAGAAGGTCATTAATTCCTTTGCTTAAAGCCTTCCATTGGTTTCCTGTAGAATAGAATCTAAGTTCTTTACCATGCTTAGAAGGTCCTCCATGATATAACATCTTTTTCTTCTGACTTCCCAGTATACCACACTCCTCCTCATTAGTCATGTAGCCTCATTAGATTTGCCAATCCCACTGTCACCTAAAGCAGGTTATGTTTGCTGCTCGGAGGTTCCTTCTGGCTCATTGTGACTCATTACTTGACTGAGATGTGAGCTCCTTGGTGCAGGGTCCTTACCCAATATTTATCTCCTCTCCACTACAGCTTCCAGCTGGATTCTCTTTGTCACACTCACTGCTTATCTGAAAAACTTGTTTTACTGGACTGTTTTTCTCCCTGTCCACTCCTATATTTGTTTGGTGAGGACAGGAAATTTTTAATGTTCATCTTTGGTATTTAGAACAAAAAGTACTCAGTAGATATTTGATAAATGAATAGTAGCCATTGTGTGGCATCATCCCAATGATTCAAAGAAATAATAATAAAGCTTTTACTTTATAAAGTGACTGCTACATAGTAGGTGCTTATTAGAAACTTGATTAAAAAAAAAAAAACCAGCATAATGGACCCAATGTTCAGCACAGCATCATACTGTGTAGTGTTGGTTGACTTGGTGTTTTCTGGCTGTTCAGGTTTTACTAGTTATTTATATGAATTGTGCAACTTTATATACCTTCAATTCCTCCAGGCTTATAAATTATTCTTATTTCTGAAGTGTTGCTGTTACTTTTGATTGCTCTAGCTAGCTTATTTTAGAAAGTATCCTACCTACATTACATTGAATTTCCAGTGCCATTATAAGAAGCAAGAAACTGGGAGGCTGGAGAAATGGCTCAGTGGTTAAGAGCACTGCTTTTCCAGAGGACCTGAGTTCAGTTTGGACATCACAAGACCCACAACCACCTCTGATTCCAATTCCAGGGCATCCGCTGCCATCTTCTGGCCTCAGCAGCACATTCACCAGCTGCATGCAAACACACACAGTCAGA
The DNA here is from genome assembly GCA_001685075.1 of Bramus lutescens. Classification (NCBI taxonomy): domain Eukaryota; kingdom Metazoa; phylum Chordata; class Mammalia; order Rodentia; family Cricetidae; genus Bramus; species Bramus lutescens. The sequence goes on from LOEQ01001244.1 coordinate 34,600, forward strand.
ATTTAAAAAAATAATAGCATCTTTAAAGAAAAAGAAATAATAAAAAAAAAAAACTCTACCAGTTCATCATAAGAATTCGGAGATTTAAATGTCTTAAGATATAACAGTATGGTTTGAGAAAAGGACTCCAAGCATCCTTACTCTTGTGGGAGTAAAGTGATTGTCTTGAGTTTAGGAAGGTTAGCCTTTAATAGTGACCTGTGGCCTGGCTGTGGTGATGCACGCTGGTAATCTCAGCATGTGGAAAGCCGACAGGAAGATAGTAAATTCCCTGACAGTCTGGGTAATATAACCAGATTCTGTCTTAAAAAATAAAAACAAGCAAGCAAAGGGTATCTGTTAATATAGAAAATAATGGGGCTGGAGAGAGGTGTCAGTGGTTAAGAATACTGACTGTTCTTCCAGAGGACCTGGGTTCAATTCCCAGCACCTGTATGGTGGCTCACAGCTGCCTACAACTCCAGTAGGAAATCAGTGCTCTTCTGGCACAGCATTCAGGGTGTCCAGACATATGCAGGCAAGATGTCCATACACATAAAATAAAAATAAAGAAATTAAGACAAAAAAATTTCAAAAAGAAGCTCCTAGATTGTACCCCAAACAGGACACCAGGACTATGATGCTACACAGAAAAAAAATAGTCATTTTAGAGCTAGGCAAACAGTTTTAAATTAGAGCATTATTGCCAGTTTGGGGAGAACTATCTCTTCTAAAGTTATTTGCCCTAGGGTTCCTATAGAATACCATATTTATATAGTAGAAAACCCTTTATTCAAAGGGATTAGGCCAGTCAGTTAAAAAATGCTTGTTGAAAGTAAGTAGTCATTAGGAGAGGTACATACCACATTTTATCTTAAACATAAACTGTGGGTGTATTCATCTATCACTGGTACTGAGGTAAAGCCTGTATGAGAGTTTTATATCATTTTCCTCATATAAACCATCACCAGAATATATATTCTGTGCCTCAGTGGAACAAAGTTGAAGCCTGTGTGATGGCATATGCATATGATGCCAACGCTCAGGTGCTGCTGACAAAAGAATCAGGAGTGCAGGGTTTATATTTAGTTGTCCTAAAGCGGTTTCTTAGATTTTTTTTGTAGAATCAACCGTTGCTTATACTCACATTTCATCAGTTTTCATATTTGTCACACAGAAGTGTCATACAGAAGTGATAGGAACAGGTCTGAAAATAAATACAGCTGGCTTTTCATGAGCTTACATGGAAAGGCAGCGGAATGCAGACATATGACACAATAATGAACCAGAGGAGGTCTGTCCGCCAGTCATGGAACTTGATGAGAGAAAATGTGGTGCATATATCAATTAATTGTGGTGTTGCTCTCAGGGCGAAGAGTTTCTAGTGTAGTGCAAATGAATGTCTTTCATTTTTAAACTTTCTAGGTTTGATCCGTATGGAAAGAATAAGTTCTCCACTTGCAGAATTTGTAAAAGTTCTGTACACCAGCCAGGTTCTCATTACTGCCAAGGCTGTGCCTACAAAAAAGGTAAGTTTCTTTAACTTAATTTTTCTATTTACATCAAACATACTTGATTTGCAGTTAACTTGGATAACAGAAAGAAGTATTTAGTCAAATACTCTCTTTTCTAAGACAAAATTGAGTTTAAAATATATTTGTAGTTAAAGGATGTTTCTTTTTTTTCTTTTATGATGCTTTGAAATTCTTTAAAGTTCTACTTACTCTTATATGTGTGTTTCTGTGCCTGTGTTTGTGCACGTACACGTGTGTGAGACACATCAGGCATGCACACAGAAACCAAAAGAGAGCATCATGTGTCTTTTTCATCCTCACTCTCTACCTCCTCCTTTTCATGGAGGGATCGCTCTCTGGACCTGGGGCTTCTGTTTTCTCAGTTGGGCTGAGAAAACAGCCAGCAAAGCCCGGGGATCGTCCTGTCTCCACCGCACTTGGGTCTGGAATTGTGGGCCTCTGTGAGTGCTGAACTGCAGACTCTAGCTGACACGATTGCAGAGTCAGTGCTCTTAGCCATGGAGCCCTCTCTCCATGCCCGCTGAGTGCTCTTAAGCTTCACATTAGCATAAATAAGCCACAAGTTGGTACTACTTGGTTGCTCACTTGTTTTCTTTTTTTCAGGCATCTGTGCAATGTGTGGCAAAAAGGTCTTGGATACCAAAAACTACAAACAGACTTCTGTCTAGATGTTCTGCTGAACTCTCTGGCTTTCTATGGTTGTACTTTCTGCTTTGACTTTTCAAGGTATAACACGGATGTTCCATCTTACAGAATAACCTGGTTAAAGATGAATGATTCAATCTAAAGCAGGAAGTTGGTTCATTTGTTCTCATGAAACTCTGAACAGCAATGATATAACCGGTCTTCTGCCTTAAGTGGTTATTTCCCTTGTGAGCATTTTACTGAACCAGAATAAGTGACAAAATTAATGAGAAAACATATTCCTGAGTTCTGTATGCACTTTCAATTTAACATTATTCATATAACTCTTATCTGGTCCATGTGTTTTATTTATAGATGCTGCAAATGTGAAATTATTGATGCTTTGCTCTGAATTTGACATTCAGACTTAGCTTTCCTCCCTTACTCACAGAGGTCACAGTTCCTAGATTCAGCAGTCCTTGGTTAAATGCATTTTCATTAGCTGTAAATATTCAAGGCTATTATTGCTAAATGGTTCCTTAGTAACCAGTCCTGCCACAAGTCAGACAAGTTGCATTTTTTTTTATTTTAAATTTGTTGTTGAAGCTAAAGTGCCAGTTCCTTTCAGCTGTGAACAGGAGCCCATGGAGTGCCCATTTCTACAACCGAGTGCCCTGTATTTCAGAGAGATGCACTCTGTCAACATCATCTTAAATTCAAGTTGTCATGAAAGCTGGGGCGTGAGGGCAGTGTCGTTCATATGAGAATGAAGGTTTCTGCTTGGGATTGTTCTTTGAAGCAGGAAACAAACCCTTTCTTAACCTCTTTACCAACCCCACCCAAGAAACCAATAAAACAAACAGCTTGGCTCTGTGTGTGTGTTAATGATGTTACCCTAGACTGCCAGGATCTGAGGTTCCAAATGAAGATTTTTCTTCTGTTGCTTTCTTAGATTTAGGCCTTCTATCTTTAAAAGCTTCAGCCTGCCAGGAGACCAAAAGGATATTCTATTTTGAGTTGTAGAATCTTAAATACACACCACTTTGTAATGTGGGAACCACTGTAAATAATAAAAAAGTAGACATTGCTTATTGTTCTAAAATTATTGTGAAGAAAAAGTTCATTTCATCTACAAGATTTTTTAGTGTTTTTCTAGGATGCTTTGTTATTTGTTATTCTGTAATCAGAAAGATTACTGAATAATGTAAAATACAAATAATCTCTATCAGGACAAAAAAATATCCTCCTGCATTGTAATACAGTTTGGGAGTTTTAGGGTTTGGGATTTGTTTGTTTTTTTGTTTTTTGTTTTTTGTTTTTTTTCAGACAGTGTCACTCTACGTAGCCTTAGCTGTCCTGTAGAACAAGCTGGCCTCTCTAAGCATTGGGATTTTTAAACCAAAATCTTAACAGAAATCATAGCAGGATCCAGGTGGGCACATCTGTTGGCATGCTGTACCCTTAGAGCAATTATTCTCCAGCAGGGATGTTTTGCTCTCGGATCTGTTTACTTTTGTCCTCCCACCCCAAGCCCTGTCATTGCCAAATGTCATTGGTTTAAGTGTTATACTTTCTGGGCAAGCCCACAAGACAACTAGTATGTGTGTCATTTATCAGTCTGTTCATACAGGGGAAAGCTTGGCAATTGTATGCTTCTGCTTCCTTCCAGGTACTGTTAGGGAATGGAGTGCTTTTAAAATTTAACCAGTACTCCTTTTACTTCTGGTGTATTCTTATCTCTAGGCAGACTGCTCATTTCAAAGTGTTCGCATATAAAGTAGAATCTGGGCCTGTTTCAAAGCAATGATTTTAGCCAAATAATAACACTAGAAGTTGAACTAAGGTAGTGGTGGGTGAATGGAAATAAAGATACAAATTGAAGAGGTCCAGTGAGAAACTGGCGGGGCTGATTTTCTGAGCAGAAAGACTGGTGTCACAGTGGACCGTTTTACAATGTGCTAATAGGCATTTCCACCAGATGGCATCGAAGCTCTGCTTGGTTTTTAATTTGCTATCGTGCTAAAATATTTGTAGTTGAAGCAATCCAAAGACCAAATATGTGAACTTAAGTTCCCAGTAATATTGTGAATAAGCCAGAGAAGTTTATCGTGAAATATTTAAAATCTGGAAAATAAGAACAGCTTATAGGGTGGTTGCCTGGGTGCATGAAGCCCTGGGTTTGATTACTAATGCCATATATATTAAGTGTACTGCTCCAGCACTTGCAGGATAGAGACAGGAGGGTTAGAGGCTAAAAGGTTACCCTTGGCTACGTGTAAGGCCACCCGAGACTACATTTAAAAAGGGATGGGGGAACAGTGGTCAAGAGTGCACACAGCTCTCACCCAGGACCTGTTTCCGGTTCCCAGCATGGACATGGTGACCCACAGCCTCACTTTGGCCTTCACAGCCTCCTTCACAAATGCAGACTCACACACACACAACTAAATAAATCTTTAATTCTGAAAATATATTTAAAATGTTATTAAAGCTAATCTTCAGACCAAAGACAGAAATATTAGAAAACTAATCCAGCAACACAGGACAATAATGTTTTGTGACCAGTTTAGGCTTATTCTAGAAATTCAAGGGTGACTGACTTTTTTTTTACCCTATTAAAGGTACATACACAAGAAAATTAAAGCTACATGAACATCTCAAAATGTAGAAAACCCACTTGATAAAGTGCGGTGGTTGGGGCCTGGAGAGATGACTCAGCAGTTAATAACAATTGCTCCACAATTGTAAGGCCCAGAGTTCAGATTCCATCACCCATGAAACGAACTAGGGTTCTGCAGAGGCCTATAATCCCAGGACCAAAAAAAGCAAACAGGAGGGTCATTGTAGCACCTCCAACCTAGCAGAAACTCAAGCCCCAGGTTCAAGAAGAAACCCTGCCTCAGAGGAAGAGGAAATATAGTAAAGGAGTGTGCCAATGCCCTCTTCTGGCCTCTGCTTGTACAAACAGGTGAGCACATCCCACACATATATACACAGCTATATAAATAAAATATTTCTAAAATTTAATCATCACAATGAAAATTGCTATAAAATTAGAAATTCCTTAGCTTCTAAGGTAACAAAAGGCCCACTACTAATCTCAGAAATGTTAAAATGCATTTCTTGAAAGGGATTTGCTAGACTTTGTTACTGTGAGGTACTATGTATGGTTCAGCTTGCTCTTTGACATACCTTTAGCTCTGTTGGGAAGGATGTAGAGTAGCCCTCACTCAAAGGGAAGTTTAGCGCCTATGGAGGCGTGGGCCTTCCAGGATTACTTCTGAGGCCTTATTGTCAGTGAGGGCTCCTCCACTCTATGCTAGGTGTTTGGACAGGGTCCTGTAAAAAGCTTTCTCTAATGTAGTCAGACTTCCTTCTGTGGGCTGGCCAGCTCCCCAATAACAACACAGAGACTTAATTATGAAAGCTTGGCCTTAGCTTAGGCTTTTTCCAAACCAGCTCTTATAACTTAGTTAACCCATATTTTTTAACTACATTCTGCCACATGGCTCAGTTAGTTCTTAGTACAGCACATGCAACTTGTGAGTCTGCTGGAGAAATCACAGTGCATAGAATCCTCCCTGTTTATCTCTCTGTGCCCAGAAGTCCCACCTAGTCTGTCCTGCCTAGCTATTGGCTATCTAGTTCTTTATTAAACCAATCAGAAGGTGCCTCAGGCAGAGACCCAGCTTTACAATGAAAACAAATAGTGTGAAGAAGGGTCTATGTTGCCCAGGCCGTCCCAAGCTTCCTATCTATCATCCTGCTTCAGCCTCCAGAATGCTGGAATTGTAGGCACCAACCACATCTGGTTCTCTGAATGCTGGAATTTTGGAGTTACACACCCTGTGCCAAAGCTGGGAACTCTTCAGCTCCCAACCGTTTTTGCCTTTCCCTGCCCTCATGGGCATGCACGCTACACGTGTGCACCTTACTATCTGGCTGACAGAATGATGGCTATGAAGGATTTCTGGAATCCTTTCTCGAGCTCTGCCATGCATCTTTTAGCTTTTTACCCCCACACTGCTTTAACTCTGTCTCTTCCTCACTCACTATGGTGAATAGGATCCTCTTTGGTATGGATGGGGCATCCTCTCAGGAATCACAGTACTGCGCTGCCTATTCTCCAATATCCAAAACCAGTCTTTTCAGTTTTGCCCAGTTTTTAAAATTGATTAGAGCAGGAAGGTAAGTATGACCCTTGATAGTTTGTCATGGTCACTGTTAGGAACTTTTCCTAACATGAGCTCTCTGCCAATGCAAAATCCCAATCAAGCCAAATCAAAACAAGCCAAATTAAAAAATATTCAGGTTTAATGGGATTCCTGCACTCTGGGGTGGCCCCTAGGGGAATCGGGAGGCGGCAAACAGGACCACCTGGAGGAAGGAAAAGAGACCACGTGTTTCTCCTGTGGGAGTGGTCCTGAGGGGTCAAGCCATTGCATGCTGGGATTTGGAGTCCAGACCAATAAAGCTCTCAGGGGTCTAGGGGCTACACTCCCAATTTAACAGTCACAAGTGGAAGTCCATTACAGATGGACCAAGATGTTTGATAAGGTTCCCATCCCAATAAACCCATTATAAACTGCAAATGTAATAGACAGGCTTAATACACCCAGTGATTGAACGTCACAGTTTACAGCATAGTTCACTAGAGTATCTGCCCCGCCCCCCCCATGATGGCGGTGCTGGCTGAAACCAGCTCCATGCTGCTGTCTAGTGTCTTGAAAAGATATGTACTAGCTTGGGAAAAAAACCTCAGCATTCCAAATCCAAGTACAATTGCTTCTCAATGATGATGCTTCCTGGCCATCCTAAGTTCAGAAGATCCAAAGTCAAGCTATCACAAGTAGAGGACTATCTGTGTGGGTTTAATCCAGGCTGGCCTAGAATGCTTGATTCTGTCTCAGTCTCCCAAATGCTAGGACGAACAAGGCATGCACCTCCATGCCTAGCATGTCTTCATGCCTAGCGTGTCTTGTATAGTTTCTTAAAAATGTTTTTCTCCCCATAGACTCTGCCCTTTCAGGTGGCTTTCTCATTTCTACCTCCCTATTTCTGAGTAGAGGTTTTCCTCACCTTTCTGGTCATTGTGTCCATGCAGACTCAAGAGCAGAGAGACTATTAGGTTGTCAGCAACTCTGCTTCTGTTGGTAGGCCATCTGACCAACAGACTTAGTGTAAGGCCACCTTTCCCAACAGTATTACTGAACAATGGTTTTGACTGGGAAGACAGTGAATAACGCTCTACTTTCTTCATCAAAGTAGGGGAAGGAGCCTAAGTAGTCAGTGTTCAGTCACTGGCTCTTTCTGTTTTTAAGGTCCTGTGCCCACCATCAACTGTGTTTGATGAAAATGTTTCCCCATTTTTGGAGCCTGTGCCTCTAGATTTTGAACGTAGTCTGGGAGAGACAATACTCCTCTACCAGGAGTATGCATGGGGTTTACAGGCGTGGTCAGGGATTCACATGACTCTCGCCTGTCCTTCACTCAGCCAGTGTTCTTTAAGTCAGTTTTCCCGTCCTCTTCCAGAGGTGCCGTAAGTTCTTGAGCCTGTTAGCACTCAAGTGTGTGCTGAACTTATTCCTGTATGTACTTAATGCCATTTGCAGTTTGACTTTTCAAGTGTGTCAGGTCTATTTGTCATTTGTTTCTCCACCCACTCAACGTTGAGTCCTTGGTGCTTTCTTTCACTATCTTTAGAGTTCATGCCATTTCCCCTCCAAATATTAGTAATGCAGTCTTAGAGGGGAAAGTTGAGGATCAAAATTAGATGTGTTTTGTTTTATTGACTTTTGCCAGAAATTTTAGTTTCCTATATTTTTATAGTTTCAGCATCTTCCTCATGTTCACCAGACATTATACTCTCATCCCTGCTTGTCTGTCTTGCTATCTATCTAGCTATCCATCTATCTGTCTAGTTCGTGGTACTGGAGAGTGCCCTCACAAATGTTAGGCAACAAACCAACCTAATAATTAAATTTTGACCCAAAATATCAGTGGGAGAAATGGTGGGGACAAAATCAAAGGCTAACAGCAGGAAATGAAGGGAAAGATGTTAATGGGGACATGAGAGGTTAGCCTGGTTGAAGTTGAACGTGTAAAGAGAATATATGAAAGAGAAGGGAATGTGTGAAAGAGAATATGCTTAATATAGTTATTCCTTTAATCTAAGCGTTTTACACCTCGGATTAGCACTTCTCCCTGATCCCAGCCCCAAACCTGCTTCCTGATGAGGCATCTGGCCTCTTACAAAAGCAAAGTAGCCCTCATCCAGGCTTCTTCATGCAGGATTTATAAATATTAAAGGACACTGTCTATTAGCCAGTGACAAATATGCTCTTAAAATACTGTTTCACAGAAGTCTGCTGTGGATCCCCAGAGAGCTCCTAATTTTTCTCAAAGAATTTAAAATCTTTCTGCATTGATGCAGTTATTCAGAGTCAGGCATAAGGAAATTACAGCCCAGGGGCAAGTTAACTATTTTGACAGATAAAGTCGTACTGGAACACAGTCACGGCACTCGCTGTCATGGACATAGTTGTTAGGACATTCAGTGACTTCTTTCTTGTGAGACAACAGAATTGCAAAGCCTACAATATTTACTGCTTGTTCCTTAAAGTGAGTCTGCTGTCCTGACTCTTGTCATAGAAATGCTCAGTATATTTGGGAAACTGAGTAGCTATGTAAGGTTAATGACTGCCCGACAGTGATTCAACGTTTTCCCAGACTATTCTTATTGTTTTTTAATTCCCCAGTGACCTCCCGGATCAATGTCAGGGCCAGAAGTCGCTCAGACATCTCTGAAGATTATCTACTGGCATGAGTTGAAGCACATATTATTGTACATTTATGAGCTTAGTGATCAGTAATTTGATCCACATGACCATTTGCAGCTTAGCACAAAAGGACTTAGATCTTTCTGGTTATTTACTCAAGGATCATAATTTCTTGCTACATTCACTCAATAATAATAGTGTGTAATTATTTCCTTGTGAGCTAGAATTTATGAACTTTCTCCAAATTCAGCCCTCTGATTCGCTTCCATGACATGAAATCAGCCTTTGGGTGATGCGGTTGGGGTTCCCCAGACAGGATGTTAGTTTCGCTTTTTCACAGCTGCAGAAACATAATTCTTTCCCATGATTCAATGGGCCAGAAAGCCTCCTACAACTCGGGCAATCCTTATTTTATAAAATGAATTTTAACTTCTCTGCAGATTATTCGCAGCAAACCTGTGCTTTAAGGCATTTACCCCACACCCAGATGAACACACTCAGCTAAAGCAGCCTGTTTGAAATAAGTAAGCTTTACCCAAAGGCTTAATCATAAAAATGCATTGCTTGCAAAAGTTCTGATCCAGCTTTTAACTCCTTGCACATCCTGGAACATAGACCCTGTAAAGCATTGCTCCCTTCTCCCCAAGGGGCAAGGGAGAAGAGATCCTCCATAGGCTCTTGATTCTCTCAGCGCATGTGGATAAACGGGAGTGGAAACCTCTTGCCTAGGCACACACAGTTCAATCTTTTGAGTGGAAGAAAAAGTGTGTTCAAGGCCACCAACTTTGAAACATAGAGCCCATCACTGCTCCTAGGGACTTGGGTCTGAGTCAGAGCTATGCCAGCTGCTCTCTGTTCCCCTCCTACTTACAGGGCAGTCTACCTACAGCGGTGCTGTTAGAGCTAGCCCTGCACCCAGAGCCTTGGTCCTCTGAATTTCCACGTGTTCCTTCTTAGCCTACCCAGCAAGCCTTCTTTGTCACTCAGAGGCCTTACTAGGTATCCTGTTGCTCTGTGACCTACAGCCTGCATTTCCCAATCATACTGAGGTCATTCCACTAGCATTTACATGCGCTCTTTCATTCCCCGACTGAACTATAAGACGCATACATCCAAATATGATGTATTTTTTGTTCATCAGACCTCATAGATGAAGTCACCAATGTGAAGGTAGGACATTGTTCCTATTTCACAGCTCACAACAGGAAATCGGTGGGTTTTAAAGAGGCTTTGAATAAAATAATGGTTAACTATTAATAAATCATTAAACTATTAATTTATAATTATATAATCAATAAACTATTAATGAATTATTTTTGTTCTGGTAAAAGTGGAAATTACTAAATCAGAGGCAGCTGTGTTTCCAAGAGGCTGAGGGTTAGGGACTTTGCAAAGAGAGAGCATTTGAATAGAGAGAACGTCTCAAGGGGCTGGCCATGGCAGTGAGTAGCTGCTTTTTCTTTCCCATTTCCTGCCAAGACTTAGGCTGAGGGGCTGCCATAGACAACAGCTTCCATCATTCACCAATCCCAAGAAAAATAATTGTATTTTATAGTTGTGTTCCAAAGCCCAAGCACTGAGTTCTGGATGCCCAGTCCCCTTTATAGAAAATGTCAAGATTTTATGCTCTGAGCCTAGAATAGACACATACAAGCAAGAAACAGAGAAACAACAACAATAACAAAAGTTTTCCTGGCGTTTGCTTTTAGAAGCTCCCTTGGGATGGGGGAAAACAAACCATGGCACAGACACAATACTTGGAAGAAGAGATGAGCACAGAAGCAGGACAAGACCTCTGGGCAAATAGATTTATAGTAGGGAGCTGTGCCCTATTACCCAGGCCCACCTAGGAAGATGAGCAGTCTCAGGTGTGCCTGTAGGACTTGGAGTACATGTTCCTTGTGACCTTAGTAGAGCTCCCAAGAAAGTGGCAGAACCTCAGCAAAGAAATGGTGTGTGTCTCTGTTGCTGTGATTTAACACTGACCAAAACTGACTTGTCACTGAGAGAAACCACGAAGGAACACTGCTTACGGGCTTACTCCCGTGACTTGCTCAGCTTGCTTTCCTATAAAACCTAGGCCCGCTTGCCCACAGGTGGCACCACTTGCAGCAGGCTGGGCCCCCCCACATCCATCACAATTCAAGAAGATGCCCACAGACATGGTCACAGGCCAGTCTCACTGAGGCAATTCCTGGAGCTCCCCTCTTCCCTGGTGACTCTAGTTGGTGTCAAATTTTACAAAAATTTAACCAACACAATATCCAACAGAAATATCTGCAGAAATCTTTCTTTTAGCATTCCAGTCCATGAACGCCAACAGAAGCACTGTTTGATGCATGGCACACTATGGACACCAACAGAAGCACTCTGCCGCATGGCACACTATGGATGCCAACAGAAGCACTGTCTGCCGCATGGCACACTGTCTATTTTGTTAGCAGCTGTGCAATTTTCATGCCCCATTGAAACTTAAGCATGTCTCCTGGGGCCCAAGAAAATTCGAGAGAAATGGGGGGATCACACAAACAGTGAAGAATATAATAATGACATGGAAGGATATACTTGAGGGTCAGACTCCTCGAGCCCTTTGCCCCCTCCACCCTCACTCATTGAACTTCTAGCTCTCCTGACCCCTCCTTTTCTCTAGACAAGGCTCCAGGGTAAAAGAAGGTTGAAAGTCATAAATTAACTGAAGTTCTATCTTTGACAATGCGAATCTAAGGAGGTCTGGAACTAAATAGTTAAGTTACTGTTGATGAACCACCCTACCTCCATCTTAGGCTTGAAAGCCATCTTATAGTAAAGACAAATTAGGCCCATTCTTGTTTATAATTAACTTCTGTTTCTCAAGGGTTGGGCTATGTCCCACCTGTAACCTTAACTACAAATGGTTCTGTACTGCCTGATCCAAGAAATAGGAACTATGCCTTTTTTCAAAAAGTTATTATGACCACCTTGTTATGATCTCTTACACCCATGTCTTTGTTTCCAAAGGCGATTAAAACCACCTGTTGTCTTGACTACTTTGTTATGTTCTGCTCCTGTAGCCCACGGCCCACCAGATCCTCCATTTGGAAAACCGATACCCCTGAACTATAAAAACCTTGTCTCCCTAGCATCCAATGCTGATCTCTTGAATCTTGCCTTAGGGGGAGGCAGCCCATATACACAAATAAAAACAGCTTACTTTAATCAATTTGGTCATAATGATTTGGGTTGGTGGTCTTTCTCCTTGCATCTTTGGGATTAACCCTGTAGGGGTTTTGATTCAGCTCATTGCCTCTGCCAGTTGAAGAATTAAGAGACAAGAAAAATCTCAAGTATGAAAGGTAGCACCAGGAAAATTATGGAACAAGCAAACTGCAACAGACAGAATCATTATTAGGGGTGAGAAGCATACATACCCATTAAGTGTACACAGAAAAAAGACCCTCTACAAAGCAAGGTGTGGGAGGGACTCAGGAAGCCTAAGACAAACTTGAGGACTTGGTGGGGTTTTGAGGGGTGTTTGCTTGTTTTTAAGTCTTTGAAGGGTCTTCCTCCCCCAGTTCAGGGTTGGTCAGAGTGAAGAAAGACATTATGGCTGATTGGCCCACAACCGTTGTGGAACATGTTCTTATCAGGCCTTGAACTTATTGAGCCAGTCCATCAGCAGGAGGCCTGATTTTAAGAAGGAATCTTTTGTTTGTTTTTAATTTGTTTATTTTTCTTTTATGTGTATTGGTGTGTATGTCTGTGTGAGAATGTCAAGTTCCCTGAAACTGGAGTTACAGACAGTTTGAGCCACCATGTGGCAGTGGGAATTGAACCAGGGTCCTCTGGAAGAGCAGTCAGTGCTCTTAACTGCTGAGCCATCTCTCCAGCCCCAGGAGTCCTTTGTTTTAAGCAGTCAAATGTGTCTTGCGTCATGAGGAAGAAGCTAGCCATCTTGGAAGTTCACACTCTTTATTACCTAGTCATGGCCCTTCTCCCCATCTGTCTGCCTCTCGGGGTGTCTGTCTAACTCCTAGTACCTCAGTTAAATTTGTCATAAGAACGTGTGTACTAAGAATTCCACCCATCGGTCACAACGTATATTCGGATATGACATTTTCCATGGAGAAAAAGTGCCCAATTGGCCAATTAAGGGCCCCTAAGAGGTGCTAACGTTCTAGAAGACGGTGGTAAATAAACTCAGCTTAGGCCATGAAAATGTAGCCAGTAGCTGAGGAAGAGGCTCCCTTCTTAACAATAAGGTACTCGTTTCTGCCCTCAGAATCAAGACTTCAGCCGCCAACTCCACCCAAATCACCTCTTTTCCTTACGCTCAAGAATGATGTTTGCCCTGCTTTTATGATCAGTTGATTAAAAAACACAGCTAAGACCTAGTCAGAAACATTGCAAATGAGTTAACTTTAATTTATGCATACTGGCCATCTTAATATTCGTGCACACTTGCAGAGAGAACACACAGAGGGCTTGCAGATTTCTTGCAGTAACTCCAGAGCTCCCAAGAGCCCAGGGTCCAAAATGTGAGACCTACTAGGCCAAATAATTTTAAGGGGCCTTGTGTTTAAGAATAAAGCTTCAGTGTGCACAATGGCAGCATCTAGCAGAAAGCGCTCTTTAGTGTTCTGCTCTGCCGACTCCCGGAAGTCATTGTCTGTCTCGCCGCACATCACCCTTTCGTGTTTGCAAAGTCTTCACGCCAGCCGAATCGCAGCTTGCTTTTCACTTCTCGTAACGCCTTGCAACGTCACTCAATATTTGCTGGAGTTTGTGGAGGGCGGCTGCAGAATTAGGAAAACAAAACAAGGCCTCCCTGCACTCCCACCCCTGTCGGCACCTTCTGTGCCAGCAGCCCGAAAGGCAGTTTGGGAACCCTGATTGCTTCTCCAGATTATGACAATCCTTGGCACCATAGCCCAGGGCAAGAAAGGAAGTAGAGGAAATATTATGGAACTTTGCAGGTGCTGGTACATAATATTGTCACTTTCCAGAATTGAATTTCTGAATGACTCCATGAAGGTGAGTTGCTATGGTAACCAGCATTCTCAACTTTTATATCTGGGAGTGAGGATAGTGTGCATCATTTCTATTTGGGAATATATATTCTGGGTTTAATGAATAACAACCCATGCTCCTACTCCTAGGTAACCAGGCACATGTAATACTAGACCAGGGAAGGGACCTTACAACATCTGAATTCCCCTATTTAGACATAGCAAATAGGGACCTGTCAGCTAAGGGACCGTGTTGCTCTGTTCAGAGCTTTTGATGCTTTTTCAATTTAGATCACACTGCCTATCCAAATGGGCTCACACAACATTTCTGAGTAGATAAGGAGAAATGAACCCTGGTAGACATAAGGGGCACTGTCTCCGCACAGAGACATTAAGTCAGTTCCACTCGAAGTGCTTGTTTCTTAAGAGCTCTCCGTCCGTCTCAGTAGACATGGACTCCATGTTTCAACTGTCATGAATTGGGAATGCTGAATAAGAGGCATGTAGGAGCTAAACAGTGAGTTGAGTACTGATATATGTAACATATGGAAATTATTTATCTCCAAAGAATTATAGTACATCACAGTTAAAATGAGTATGTGAAAGTCCCTTTAGTGATTAAAAAGTTAATCCTTCAGATTGTTTCCTGAAATTGTTTCATAGAGAAGTATACAAAAAAATCCTTCAGGGCAAGAGCCTCCCATCTAGTTAATAACTTACCAGCTCATAGACAACTTAGCCAATAGAAATATCTATGGGGTTCCATGTGAAGAATAGCAGGAGCCAAGTTCACAGTATAACCCCTTTAAAAATAAGAGAAAATCCAAAAGGAAGATGAGTTTAAAGTGTTAGTATATTTTAAAGAGACTTAGAAATACAAACACTTGGTCCTTTAAAGTCTTAAACACGTACGGATCACTCAGAGCTTGCTAAGGTGCAGACTCTTGTTCAGGAGGTCTGGGATAGCAGGCCACATGGCCCACAAGCTGTCAGGGAGGGCCAGCGCCTCTGGTCTTTGGTCTGCCCCTTAAGTAAAAAGGATATAATTTATTTGCTGTCTTCCTGATGTGTTTTCTGGTCACCTCTGACTTTCAGATCTGGGAGTACTGCCTCAGCCAGGATGCCAAGACTGG
>LOEQ01001244.1:49761-63901 GCA_001685075.1 Bramus lutescens
CTTGTCAATTACAGACCACAAGGAAGTTCCGCTGTCGGTCAGGGGGAGTGAGGGCAGCTAGATCACAAGTACCTGTTACAGGAATCTTTTTGGCTTTCAAACTCATGATGCTCTCTCTTGTGATGTGTATCACCTGCGTGGCACTGAGGTGCCAAGTGTGTAGATGTGACTCACCTGCCCACATTTAACATCACAGACCAGGTTGTAAACCCACCTGTATTTGCTCAACCTTGGGTGTGAGTCTGTTATCAAATTTGGGGGTAACGCCTTGTGCCCCAAGTCATGTCCTCAGTGAGCCAACTAAAATAATCAAATTATAAATGGAAAGCAGAACAAAGGAGAATTAGTCAGGGTGGCCACCCTGGGAAGAAGAACAAAGAGATCGATCCATCGAGTGAGCCCTTCAAGTCTGTCTTTGGGGGCCTGAAGTGAGATCCAAGATTAAATAGAGGGCCAAGGGTGTGCACATTTAAGCAACCCTGGTCAAGATGTGGTCCCTGCTACCACGGATCCATCATCAGTCTCATCCGGTATCGTGTTTCTTTCATGGAGACAGTTCCTCCTCTGACAGGTGTCCTTTCCTTCTCCCACCATGAGATTCCTGGGCAAATTCCCATGTCCTTGGGGTCCATTGTTTCAACAGTTTGCTAAATTGAGAGATACAAGATAAATTAAGAGACTCAGTATCTCTTTAGATTATCTTCATTTCTGCCAGGCCAGTTACAAACTTCCTTGCTGGATGAAGAGCTAGCTCTTCATGATTGGTTGATACACTGAGGGTTATTTTCTTCTTTCTCCAAGTACTATGCTTAGCTTATCCACAAGCTCAAGACCTAAAGGTCTGGCCTAAAAGATACTGAGTCTATTCAGACTTGATTTCCCCTCTTTTATAAGTTAACTTTGGAAACCAAAGGCCATGCTGAGACTTCACATTGGGTATGTGGTAAAACAACAATCACCAGTAAGGATTTTTTTTTCTTTTTTAAGCAGAGTTTCTCTGTGTAACAACCATGGCTGTCCTGGAACTCACTCTGTAGACCAGGCTGGCCTCTAACTCACAGGGAATCACTTGCCTCAAGTGCTGGGATTAAAGGCATGTGCCACCACTGCCTGGCAGGATTTTTTTTTAAATAGAAGAAAGTACATTATTGGTTTATGAGGCCACCATAATAGAAGCACTAGCATACACTAGAAAGAACTCAGATGTGGAAGCCAACAGATTTGGGTTTGCAATGTTAATCTCCTGCTGCAGGTTGTGTCCCTTAAGAAAAGTTAGTTCAAATTGCTGGACATCTGTTTCTTCCCTTGTAAAGTGGGATAGCTTCCCCAGTGACGGTTGTAAGAGCTATAGTAAGCATTGTAAACGGCCCTAGCAAGGCGCTCAGTAAAGACAGACGTTAGGAACTCAGCAGAAGCCCTTCATAGCAGATTTGGAAACAGCCTTTGCCATCCATCCCTCAGGTTTGAGAAAGCCTGCTTGCAGTTTGCGTGTGGGGCATTTGCGCCATCTAGTGGCTGACTACTTCCAAGGCGATCGCTGTCTTCGCGTACCTATGAATGGTTTTATTTCAATTCAACAAGCATTTGTGAATGTCTGCTGTGCACCAGACGCTGGTTTGGTCACTGAAGCGTCAAGAGTGAACAAGATAGATATGTCACCTGCCTCTAGAAAGTTTTTTTTGTCAGAGGAGGAAGACGGAATTTAAATAACTACCAAAATAAATTCATCGTGTATAAAGAAACAGAGCACAGGATGCCGTGAGTCTATGATAAAGCTTGCCTAAGGGAGTGATGTTGAAAGTGGGAAGAGTAGAGTGTGGCCATGTGAGACAGGTAGTAGCCACTCAAGAGCATCTCTCTGGGCAGTCATACCAACCCCACTTGAGCTCAGGCCCTTGCCAGTTATGGGGTGCCCGAGTCTTGCGCTGGGCCTCACGGGTCAGACATCAGTGCTGATCACACCCTCTCCTTGCAAGCTGCTTCATGTGAGTCATTGCTGATTTTGCAGAGTATTGTCACCTAGCAGATAAGCTTGCTCATAGTCATAAAGTGACCCCTCAGAGACAAAACTCACACCAGATCTTTCTCCCTGTGAAGTCCTTGCTCTGTCTTCTGTACAAGCTGCCCCCACCACCATCTGATGCCAAACTCATCTCTCTAATCTGTATGATGCTGCAGAACGTAGACCTTCGAAAATGCTCGGGGGCAATAATAGCTTTGTGGGTGCATTGATGGGAGGAGAACTTGCTACGTGACTGGTTACACAACTCTGGTGTGATTAGAGAGAATAAACCTTCGGCATCTGCCCACCAGGACAGAACATATACCACATGATGCTCCTTATGCCCATGATTGAAAATGTGTTCAAGCTGCTTCCAAAATTAAAATGATATGGGGACCATTTGGGAAAAAAAGAAGTGTTTCTCTGGAAATCTATAGGGAAATATAAAATGTACTGAGCACCAAGCCCCAGAACATCACTGTGCAGGACTGAGGAGTTTCCTGTGATACAGGGCTTTCAAATGATTGGTCTCTGACAAACTAGACAACTGGTCGCCCTAGCAACAGGTCAGAGAAGGTGTGTTTGATGTACCTATTGAAGTCACAGTACAGCAGATACTGAGATCTGGGGTCCATCATAGATCACTGCAAAACAGGCCAGGCGAGGCTGGTACTTGTCCCCCAGTAAGGACATGTTTATGCTCAGTGTCTGGGTTTCTTTTATTAAATAGTTTTCTAAGTTAACATACCAGTTCCTGCTCTGGGCCTCCTGGTCTCAGCCCCGGGGAGGGGAAGGGGGTCAGAAAGAGCTGTGTCAGGGCCACCCTGCACCTGCTCTTCCTCATCTGTGTACTTAATACATGAGGAGCATTTCCCATGCCCAAGACAGTATTTCCAGTATATCAGTTAATGTCAGCAGAGTGGCCCATTGAATACAGGAAGAGTCACTATGGAATTCTCTAACTGTGGCCCTGGCTGGACTATGACTTCTGTAGCTCAGTCTCCCCATCTGTGAGAATCCCTGCCAAAGGCCTCAGGGAAAGAAAAAGAGCAAACCAGTGGAGCTGGCAGGGGAGACATGGAAAACAGGAATGTAGTCTCAGGAATCGAAGCACCTGGTTATCTCCAGCTTGACCATGAAGCTCTTCATTCATGAGCTTTCCCACGTCAGTGAAGTGCGCGCTTGTGTGCCAGGCACTGTTCTCAGACATTCCTCGTGGCGCTCTTCTGAAGCAGGTGCAGTTTAGCCATCCCATTCTATAGATGAGAAGTTACACCTCTCTCATCCCCTACAAGACCTTAAAAGAGTTTGTGGATGTTTCTCTTCCCCTCCGCAAAACAGAGATGATACAGGATGCCATCTGCCCCAGACCTGCTGTGAAGATTAGATGAACTAGTCTACACAATGTACTTAGGAAAGTGTTTAAAAACAGTCAGCTTCATATTAGATCCAAAGTAACCTACTGCACAATCGGAATGATAAGACACGTATTTGAAAACCATCCGAAACACAACTGACAGTACAGAAGCAGGCTGAGCTGTCATCTCAGCATTTGGGAGACAGAAGAGAGAGGACCATGAGTTCAAGTCCAGCCTGGGTTGTGGCAAAACCCTGTCTCTGAATGAAAGGGCTGTGACTGGGCAGACTAGCAAGGTGACTTTGTGGGTAAGAGCTCTTGCCACGCAAGCATGAAGACCCGAGTTCAGAACCCAGCAGCAATGTACAGAGCCAGGCATGAACATGTACAGCCCCGTAACTCCAACGTGGGTGGTAAAGACAGGAGGACGGCTGGGGCTTGCTGGCCACCAGCCTAGCTCCACGTTCAGCAAGAGACCCCGTATCAAAGGCTTTGTCCTCTACACAGATGCATAAGGATGAACACATCCTCACATACATGTCAACAATATCTATGCGTGTTGTGGTCTGTATGTGTGCCATGCACATACATAGATACACAGAAGCTTATGAAACGGACCAGATTAGAGAATGCAGTGCATGCCACTGTGTTGAGTGATGCTTTACTCTGTTTTCTTTTCTGGGGGGCCCGCCACCCAGCCCCCAAATAAATCACACACACAGAGGCTTATTCTTAATTATAAATGCCTGGCCTTAGCTTGGCTTATTTCTTGCCAGGTTTTCTTATGTTATCTCAATGACCTTTTCCCTCTGGGCTTCTATCTTTCTCTATTTCTGTACACCTTTCTTCACTTCTTTCTCCATGGCTGGCTGCGTAGTTGGGTGGCTGACCCCTGGTGCTCTCCTCTCCTGGTTCTCCTTCTGTTTATCTTCTCTGCCTGCTAGCCCTGCCTATCCTTGCTTCTGCCTCGCTATCAGGACCATCAGGTGTTTTAGACAAGCAAAGAATCACAGCTTCACAGGTAACCAAATGCACCATAAACAAAAGTAACACACCTGAAAATAATAATAGGACTGGGTCTGTGAAGTATTGTGGGACCTTAGGTATGGGAAGATGGGCCAGGTGTGGTGCCCCTCATCTGCAATACCAGAACCCAGGAACTGAGACAGGAGGATAGTGAGTTCAAGGCCTTCCAGGGCTACAGAAAAGAAAGGAAATAATAGGGTCTGGGCTTTAGAAAAGACCAAAAGATCATAAAAATGAAAGAAAGAAGAAAGATTTTTTTCCATTCACATAAGTGACCTTGTAGACCTTTGTGGGAAAGCAAAGAAGTTTTCAGGTGTCGGCTGGTTGTCAACTGCCAGGGCTTGATTGAGGACACATGCCATCTTCCTCACCTGGAGTCTAGAGAGGGAGCTGCTGTGGCTGCCCAGGGCTGAGCTGGCTAAGGCTGTTGTGAGTACAGCTTCTCAATCCAGAAAGTTTGAGTTAGAGCCCATGTTTCTACAATGACACCCCTCTGCTTGCCAGCTGAGACACCATTATCTCCAGATTTCGTCCATTTAGATACACCTTGGCTCAGCAACCAAAGACATCTCCTACCATCTGCTCCACTTTGTTGTGCCCCATGATTCAAGACATCCCGTCCACCCTAAGCTAGGGTACCTCCCTCTGTGAGGCTAGGAAAGAGATGTAGTTAGATAAGACAGATTTTCCCTGATAAGCGATGTGGTTAAGGGGTTGAAGAGATAGCTTAGTGGTTACGAGCACTGGTTGTTCTTCTAGAGGACCCAGGTTCGATTCCTAGCACCCACAGGGCACTCACAATCATTTGTGGTTCCAGTTCCAGGAGATTCATCCAATACCCTCCTCTGACCTCTTTGGACACATGCACACAAATAAGCAAATATTTAACTTTTTTTTTCTAAAAAAGAAATATGGTTAAGCTAGTCTCCAAAAGCTCTGGGGTCCTGGCAAAGTCACCCCTCATTCTTCATGGTGAGGGTAGGTGTTGAACTGTAGTTTGGAAAGTACAAGTAGGACTTGTAGCTACCAAGAGGAAACAGGATGCACCCCCCCCACACACACACACACTTTCAGAACAGGAACAATTTTTCAGAACAGGAACCCTTCTCTGGAACCAGTGACAAGAGTAGTGACATCAGTTCTTCCATGATTGTCCAACCGGCCTGCAATCACTTTCCTCTTTGGAGATGAAGCTGTGCTCTCCGGTACAGGGAATTTACCTCCGAGGTGCTGTTTGCCTTCAGGTGGACCCCTTATCTCCTAAGCCAGTCAGCTAGGTGGCTAGCCTGGACAGTTTAATTTTTATTTCATGTGTATTTCACCCCAGCTGCTCCCCTTAAACCACTAGCATCCAGTATTCGACAAATGTCCTTTCTCCCCATCTGGGCATTACTTCCTGTTTGACCTAAGCCTGGAGACCCCGATCTGTGTAGAGGAACTGCGGGGTGGCTGCAGCAGCCTGGGTACCATGCATTTCAGCCCTGGATTCTTGGATCTCAGGGTTACTGCATTGTCCTCCAAATGCAAATTGGATTGCCTCTCCAGACCACAATTGCCTCGGGAGAGTCAGGGATCCTCACCATGGGACCTCTGGGTTCTGCTCAGGGAGCCTAAAAAGACAGGGAACTACAACTGGGCCTGAGTATGATCCATTCGCATTGCAAGACTGGGTTTCTATTCCATTTGCCTCTCAGCCCAACTTCAGACACATTCCTTTCAAGGAAGATTCCATTCTGTTCTATAGTCTATAGGACAGCCATAGTCAGGAGACCTTCCTACTGCCCATCACTGTTATGAAAGCACCAGACTGACTGTCTATGTGTGTTGTATGTAGTTGTGTACACATGTATGTGGGAATGCATATGCCCACACTCCCAGTGTGGAGGCTGGAGGTCCCGCCCTCTCACCCTCCGCTTATCCTCTCAAGACAGGGTCTCTCAGTAAACCCAGAGCTTGCCACTTTGGGGGTAGACTGGATGCCCACCAAGCCCTAGCGAACCTCTTGTTTCTACCACCAGTAGAAAAAGTGCCAGGGCTACAGGTATTCAGGGTCACACCTGGCTTCTGTATGGATGTTGGGGGGCTGAGCTCAGAACCCCATGCTTGCACAGCAAGCAGTCTTACCCAATGGGGACGTCTCCCCAGTCCCCACAGGGAAATGTCTTGAACTTGGCTGTCTTCTGATGTGCTCCGTATGTGAAAATGCAAACCAAAAGGCCCTCTTTGCCTCGCAAATGCCTTTGGCACAGAGCTATAACCAGTAGGGCAGTGTACCCAGAACAGTTTTAAATCACCGCTAAAGTCCCTCTTCCCACGGCAATTCAGGGACTCTCGTGTTCTCCCTTACTTCATATGGTTGAAGAGGGACAGACTGTCTCTTTAGACATGCCGCCCACACAACTTTCTGCTATGGCATGCTTACCATGGAGACCTGAATGAATGCCCTATTTGTCTTCCTTCGGGATCTTTGGGCTGCCTGGAAGCCACCAATCTCCTTGCTTGCTGAGACTCACAGCTGCATCCCTGGGAGCTGCTTATCTCTGCCATTGCTGTCAGACCTGCCTCTGCAGACCTCTCCTTCAGCACTGTTTTTTACCAGTCTGCAGAAAAAGTCTTTATCTTCCCTTTGGAGACGTTTCAGTCAGTTCACACCTCTTCCCAATCCCGTGCTCATCCCAGGGTCCTGTCCTGCCCACAGCACCTTGTACAATGCCCTTGGTTTACCTAAACTGCTTAGGATATTCCTATTTACAATGCTTTGCAATGTGAATCTGAGCTTAGCTTGTCAATGGAACAGGAATTATTTTTTGGTTTGTTATGGTCTTAAAAAGGCAGGAAAAAGCCAGGCCTGGTGGTGCATGCCTTAATCCTAGCACTCAGGAGAGAGAGGCAGGTGATTCTCTGTGAGTTCTAAGCTAGCTTGGTCTACAAAGGACAGCAAGTTACACAGAGAAACCCTGTCTTGAAAAACCAGGGGCAAAGGGGGGCAGGAAGGAGGAAGTAAGGACCAACTGGGTTTTTGCTGTTGTCGTTTTGGTTTTGGGTTTTGTTGTTGTTGTTGTTGCTTTTGAGTATCACACAATTAATTCACCCTCACAATCATCCTGGAAGGTGTTATTTACCCTGTTTTACAGATTCAAAAAACAAAGATCAACTAACTTGAACAAAATCTCCAAACTAGATGACAGAGATGCAAGATGCTAATATTCATTTAGTGTAAAAATAATGAGAAATTTTTAATGTTTCAGTTCTTTAAAAGGGAGGGGGGAGTGTAACAGCCCATGCAATGAGCAGAAAGTCAGGAACCTCTCTGGGCTATAATTTGAACATCTTGGAAATCAGGAAAGTATTCTAGAGAGTTCTACCAATTCTGTGCCAAGGTAAAGGAAAACACAAACAAGCAAGCAAGCAAGCAAACAAACAAACAAACAAAAACCTCCCTCTTGACCAGTCCAAATGTCTTCTGAACCCAAGACATTTGGAAAAGCAAGGCAATAAATGGTGGGGCGCTGGCCAGGTGTCCAGCGAGCATTGCCTTGCTTTTCCTGTGGAGCAGCGACTGTGATCAAGCAGAGGATGGCATGCCTACACTCTGTGTAGCCCCCATCAAGGGCTGCCAGCACTCCAGTAAGTGCCCGTGATTATTGTAAGTTGTTCCCATGTCCTGCTATGAAAGCAGGCTGGACTTGCATGGCCTCTTCTGCATGCTAGGGGATCTGTGTGGGGAAAATATCTGTAGAAAATAAAACAGTCTCGGCACCGTGTGAGTAGAAATTATAGGGAACATAAGCAGGGAGCACGGCCTACTTCAGTCCCTGTGCAATCTGTGCTTGCCTGGCTGGAAAACCCAAAATCTCTAAACACATGCATACATATGTGCATATTTGTGCATATACACACATACATACATGTACGTAATCTCCTGGGGATCTGTAAAGCTTTCAGCAGCCCTAGGAAATCACACTCACACACTTGAATTCCAAGAGCACCCACCAGCATTGCAGGAGCCAAGTTAAGATTTTCCAATAGTCTTGAACTAGAGTCAGACCTCAGAACACAGATCGGACAAAGGAGAATCCAGAGAAGCTGGTCAAGGAGGGGAGCTAAAAACCTGCTGTCCTTGCCTTCAGAGATCCCCTACCTTATTAAGGCCCCCCCACCCTACACAGCAGAAAAGGACAGGCCCAGTTGACGGCTTTTATGTGTGAAGCCTAGAGACACTGTTAGAGCACGGGGCAAGTTTTCTTTCTTGCTTCTCACTGCTCAGCCTCTTTGTTCTCATCCCAAGCTCCTCCGGCAGCCAGCCAGGCAGCTCTGCAACTCACTAAATTTACAGAGCACTGTGCAGCTTGGCATCGTGCACAGAAAGACAAAGTCATTCTGGTAACACGTCTGTTGCAAGCTCTTCAACCTTGGGCTTCTAGAGTGCCGGTGTTCTTGTTCTGTTTAGAGACAATGCGAGAAAAACAGCGAGGCACTCACTCAAACAGCTGAAACTCATATGCTTGACTGTCAAGGACATGCATGTCTGTCTGGCTCAGGTTATTTACTTATTGAAGTTATTATTTAAGACAGGGATGTACTGTGCAGCCTAGGCTGGTCTTAAACTCTTGATGTTCCTGCCTCAACTTTCTGAGTTCCGGGATTATTGGCACCAGGGCCTACAGGTTTGAAGCCAGGTCTGTCTTATTTTTATCTTACTTTTTATTTTACATTTTTGAGATGCGGGTGGGTTTTTAGCAGTGATCA
Organism: Bramus lutescens; assembly: GCA_001685075.1. Lineage (NCBI taxonomy): Eukaryota > Metazoa > Chordata > Mammalia > Rodentia > Cricetidae > Bramus > Bramus lutescens. Next base: position 58,896 of record LOEQ01001244.1, read on the forward strand.
CAGTTCTAAATGACTTTTACAATCACCGTAGCTCTCTTTGTTCATGGCTTTAGATTCCTTTACTTTAGTTACCAACTGCCAGCTGTAATCTGAAAATGCTAAAGGACAAATTTCAGAAGTAAAAAATTATAACTTATATTATAGTATATTATAATTGTGTCATTTCATTCTTTTTATTGCCATTAATAGTTTATTTATCTAATTATAGATTAAGCTTTATCATAGATGTGTGCATGTTGGGAAAAGCCCTATTTACAGGTCTCAGTACTATCTCTGGCCTTTGGCATCCTCTAGGGATCTTGGACAAGGTGGGAATAGTGCAGTCCCAATTGTAGCTGAAGAGAGAACCCATGATAATAATTTAATTTCTATTTTTATTAACATCTAGTTTGTAAGGAACTGTTGAGACACTGTGGGCTGAGCATTGTGGGGGCTTTTGGCTTGAGTCAGGCAGCTTGACATGTGGAACGACACAGGCCCAAGTCTTTATGCAGGACCCAGTGAGCTGGGGTTAGAGTCAGGGACATCAAGAGGTCAGAACACAGGAACTCGTAAAGGCATAGACCATAAGGCACAGAATTAAATAGCAAGATAGAGAAAAGGAGGAAATATTTGCTGGGCATTGCTTGATGGAACATGTGACTCCACAGGCTTTCTATAACATCATTTAATCATAACAACTTTGAAGGCAGGACATTATTTCCTTGATGTTCAGATGAGTAGCAGGTCTGAAAAATGCAGCCAGTGTAGTTGCTTAGCCCAAGGTGAGGCAGAAGGTATGACTCCCAGCCCGTCCTCCCCAACTGTGCTCTCCAGGCCAGTAAGCAGCATTCTTTTCATTTTACCTCACTTTTCTAGTTACTACCTTGCCAATTAAAAAAACAAACAAACAAACCAAACTCTGTGAAGTAGATTGTATCTGCACATGAGTATACATTTCTCATACATGTTACAGAAGAAAATCAGCACTTTCAATCCATCCCACCTAGCTGAAGGACACAATGTTTCCAGTGCTAACTGAAGCCCCTTGGATACCTCCCTTGTCTCAGTCCCCACTCTTCCTACCCTCAGAGGTGACTACAGTGTTGAAACATGTGAAGTCTCTTCTGCCCTTTATAATGTTTATGGTGGTTTGAATAAGGATGGCTCCCATAGGCAAATATATTCGAAGGCTTAGTCCAAGCAGGGATTGGACTTGTTTGAAAGAATTAGAAGGATTAAAAGGTGTGTGTCACTGTTGGAGGAAGTGTGTCACTGGGGATAGATACGCCCATGCCAGACCCAGGGCCAGTCTCTCTGCTTGTGAATCAAAATGTAGCTCTCAGCTACTGTTTATCATAGACATGTACATGTTGGGAAAAGCCCCATGTATGCTCCTATGCTCCCTGCCATGATGATAACAAACTGACCTTCTGAAACTGTAAGCGATCCCCCAGTTAAATGCTTTCTTTTATAAGCACTGCCGGGGTAACTGTTTCTCTTCTCAGCAGTAGACCAGTGACTAAGGCAAGGAATGGCCTCAAGCATGCTGCATGCTCAGCTCTTTAACCTTTAAAGTTTTTCAGACATTTTTTTTCTAATCAGTTTCACTGACATTTTAATCCTATGAGTAAATGATTTTGTACCATATATATGTCTGTGCTTTATATATAAGAATAATACTTTTTTTATCCTTTCAGGGCCATTTTTTAAATTTTTGTTTTGTTTTGGTGTGTGTGTGTGTATGTGTGTGTATCTGTGTGTATCTGTGTGTATGTATGTGTCTATGTGTGTGTGTGTATGTGTGTGTATGTGTGTGTATGTGTGTATGTGTGTGTGTGCGCATGTGCATTGTGGGTACTATTGCACTCATTAAAAATGGATACTATAGGTATACTTAACAAGTGCTTCACGGGCAGTGAGGGTTCACTAGGCAAAGGCGTTTGTCACCAAGTCTGGCAACTTGAATTCAACCCCTGGGACCCACTAACTCCCTTGAGTTGTCCTCTTACCTCTACATGCATCCCATATCACATGTGCCCCAACAATAAATGAATAAAGAAATAAATGTAGGTTTTACAAATTGTTTCAAATTTGCTATATATATATGTATATATGTATATATTATGTGTACTTTCTCATACTCTTTCTTCTCTGTATATGGTAGAGATCCATTTATTTTTTTCCATGTATAAGGAAATTAGCTTTCTAGGACTACTCAAAATAGCCATTGTCCCCTCCAGTGTCCAGGCGTGGTCCATTCTGCATTCTCTCTTCCGTTCTATTGTGTGCTAGTCTATCCCTGCACGAAGTTATAACTTCTATTGCTTAATGCATTTCCTTTTATAATTATATTTCTTCTTGCACATACCAAAACACACACAGAACAATGAATCCTGGGTTACAAAAAAGTGTTTGTTTAGCATCTGCCTTTTAAGTCTTTGTCCTCCAGCTCAACAACAAGAAAAACCACACAAATGCTACTAATAATGAGTCTTGACATTGAGCAGGCTAAGCCTCTTTTCTTCTTCAGAAGCATCTTGTCTATCCTTTGCTCTTAGCTCTTCCCCGTCCATTTTTGTCATGGTTAGTCAGAGTCCAAAACAAGACCGTGTGTGAGCAGCGAGGGCAGGGACACGCACCTACAGATAAAGCAATGACAGTAAAGCCATGCTGGGGGCAGATTATGTGTCAGAGACCCAGCAAGTCTGCAGTCCAGGACCCAAGGACTTGGGAGTCAGAATACAGCAGCCTTTTGCAGAGACACTCAGCCAGTGTCAATGCATGTGGCCATTTCCACTTCTTAGTAATGCTGGCTACCACAAAGGCAATAAGACTCTCACATAAGCCTCCTATAGGGAGATTTGTCAAGGAACTAGAACCACTCACTCTGAAAGACAAAAGAAAAAAAAACAAATAACTCAATTGTTAAATTTTGCTGGAGGCTAAGGAGGTCATCTAAAGGGGAAAAGAAGTCCAGAATTTGAAGTCCAGACTCAGGGAGCAGTGATCCCTGAGAGGGGAGAACCTATTGGATCAATAGCCCCAGCCCATCACTTCCCAAGAGGGTCCAGTATCATCCATGCCACTGGGCTTTGTTTTGTTTATTTAATGTAACAATTATTGAACATTTACTATGAACTGGGCTCCCTCCGAAGCATGCTGCATGCTTACCTAACTTAAGGAAGCCTCAAAATTCAAATTAACTCCAAGTATGAGTCCAGTCAATAATGGAACAGTTGGCATTTTCCTTTGAGGAAGAGATAGTTGGGCACAATTGGAGGGTTCCCTTTATTTACAGAGCTCTGACAATCAAGTCTCAAACTGGGCTTCGGTACTTTTTCTGATTGGCTCTTACTTATTTAACCCAAAAGGAAAAGATGAAAACCAGGAGTTATCAGATTATAACTGATATGCTCACTGAAAACAGAGGCAGGTTATATGCCCATTGAAGACAGGGGCAGACAAGATGCTGACTGCATCCTCCGTGGAGATAGGCAGGAAGAAAGGAAGTGAGGAAAGGTGGATATCCTAAAACACAAAGCCTAGGGTATCCATTGTGAGCTCTGTTGAGGCCGCATGAACAAAAACTTGGCCCCCTGCTCTGGGTCTGGAAGTCCTTGGTATCAGATGCCAAATAATGGCATCAAGGATTTTCCAACAAGGAAGGCAGCCGCCTGAAACCCTTTGTGGAGCAAGACAGGTTATAAATAGACCTATAAAAATTTTTAAGCAGAAGGCAACAGGCTTAGCAGAGCTATTCTTCCCCTTTGGTTCTCCTCCCTGCATCGCTTTGCCTATTAAATCCCTGCTACCAGGCAGAGCCATCTGCCTACTAGCCAATCCGCTGCTGCAGCCTCGGGAGAGCCAGGGTGGAAACCGGCTTCTATGACAACCTCAGGTTGTGACCTTGCTTGTGGAAAAGAGTAAATCTTCCTAACTTACCCCTGGCTAATTGGGCAGGAGGTAAAGGAGACAAGAACGCTGTATCCTCCCTAACTGGCTGGCTGGCACGCTAATCCATCCCTTGCAGAGGCAACCTTGGCTTAGCAACAGACTAAAGAGAAAGGCTGTGTACCGAGACCTGCTCTGGGGGCGTCTGTGCGTGTGAGAGAAGGGGTGGGCGCCTTTCATCTCTGCTGGCAGATGCAAAGGCAGAGGCATCTGGGAACACAGATTTAGAATTATTTAGGCCATTGCATCTCAGACTTTACTGGGCTCAGAACCACCCAGAGACGTCTGAAAGCCGGGGTCTCTGGGCTTCACTTTCATTGTTTCTGATCTGGTGGAACTAAGGTAGGGCCCAAGAATTTCCTATATGCCATCAGGTGACGCTGATACTGCCAGTTTCAGAGGACACTTGGAAAACCTTTAGTTTAGCTTAACTTCCTGATTTTTACAAACGAGGAAAATGAACCCCTTATAGTTAATAAAAAGACATGTAGGGGTCCCAAATTGGCGACTGGTTTCAGCCAGACTACCCCAGAGATACCTAAACTCTTGTTGTGGTATTTCTCCTACCACTTCGGGCTGGCACAAGACCAGAATTAAAATAGCAAGGTGCTATTTTAATCATAAATGTTACCCTTTATGACTGAGATGGCCGGTCCCACATGCTGGCTCCTCTTCCTCCGCCTTCCCTAGTCCAACATAGCTGGCTCTGCTGGCCTCAGTACATAAATAACCCACTCTGGTCCTTTATTCAAGATCTAATAGGGCAGAGAGTCAGAGAGCATTGCCATAGCTGGGTGTCCACTCCGAAGGGCCTTGCATCTATTTTACTGCCCTGCTGTCTTGTTACTTAGTGAACTGGAGATCTGAGGGCTCTGCCTTGACTACTGAGTAACACCCCTTGGCCCTGAGCTATAACTCTTTCTATAGCCCCCGTGTTTACTGAAAGTTTTGACCTTGGTGTCTGACATTTGACCTTATTGCCCTGCCTTTCTTGAAGGTAGAATTCTACTTTGAATGTTCTTTCATTGTTGCGGGAGCTCCTTCCGCTCCTTCAGCCAATAGCCGCTGAGATA
>LOEQ01001244.1:100083-116494 GCA_001685075.1 Bramus lutescens
GCGACCGGGAAGAGGAAGACAAGCCGGGGCATTGAGCCCCTGCGCGCGGGACCGCGCGTAGTGGGAGCTTGCGCGCAGGAGGCTCTCGGTACGTTTCGGAGGAATTGCTTTTCGTTTGGAGTCAGGGCACCTAAGGGGAAGAAGGGGTCATCTGGGGCTGGTTGGAGGGCATTCGTCATCGGGGTCTCGGGGACTGGCTGGGGGAGGTCGTTGGGTACCCAATGCAAGGGAAGAGGGGAACCAGCTAGTTCACCTGGAGCTCCAGAGCTCCGACCTGAGGGCCCTCAAGGTCGACGGTAAAAGGTCTACCGGGAGATGAAAGAAGGAGCCGGAGAGCGTGGATGCGGGAAAAGACTGGAGCATCTCCTGGGGGTTAACCTGGGGTGGTTAGTACAGGATGCAGAGGTGGTCGCAAGGAAGACCCCGCTTCAAGTCCTTGGACTCTTAATAAATGACTCTTTGGTGCTGGGTTTGGGCATCCGAGGAGCTGAAGCGGACTGACTTTGTGGAGAGGGAGTTGCATTGACAGAAGGATGCTAAGAAACAGCGTAAGTACCTCTTGGTTTGGTTCTCAATTTTGAAGGCTTGGGAAAATCAGTCACGAGGTTTTGACATTTGGCGTTCCAAGCAAAGGTGGCTTGCTTTTGGACTTTGTCGGTGATCTTTTATTTTCAGTTGTTTGTATGGGTTTGGGGAGTTAGCAGTTTTTCTGGACATTCTTAAAACTACACGTTTAAATGTTTGTAGCAGCTTCTCCATCCACACTGGAGGCTTGCTTCTTTCAAAGTTAACATTAGGCTGGACTGTACTATTGTGATTTTTCTGACGTTTATCCTAGAAGACTAATAAGTCATGCTTGCTTTTTCCTGCTTCTTTACAAGGCCGTGTAAAATTGAGCTACATGTTCTATAGAAGTTTAAAAGTGGTTTTTCTTTCAGTATTGAAATAAGAAAGATGCTGGTATTAGAAAGAGTGCCCTAACAGTTGGGAATCTCGGTCGGATGCATACTTTAATCTTAATATATTGTCTTGTATTCATGGTCCGATTTTGAGACTGGCTTAGAAACGGAAGCGAGACACACAAACATGAGGCAAAGGCTGTTGTCCAGAGTTCACCTTTGGAGCTGTCCTGCAGGCATACCATTTTCATTTCCATTGACAGGAGTAAGCATGGTTAGTCTTTAGTCTTTTTTTAAAGTCACATCTATATTACTTATTTCATACATTTGTTGAATTGTCTGTGGTTTACAATATGAAAATTCATTTGATGAGAGGGTACTTAAAATTTAAGGAAAAAATTCTGGAGCATATCTTGCCAGCTAATTCAAACATTTCTGCAAAAAGGTTCTATGTTTTTAATTGACCTTCTAAGTGCTTGAATAAGTAATGAATAATTATATATTGTTCTCCTATTGTCCTTGAATTTTACTATTTGTCCTTAGGGAGAATGTACTGGCATACAAAACAGCAGCTTAAAATATTGAAACCTAACACCTTTTGACATTATAATGGCTTCTACATCATTCACCTCGCGAACCATTTGTGGCAAAGCCTTAGTGGGGAAGGGAGGCTTTCTTTCCCTTTTCACCTTGTTTGGAGTGGGCAGTTTCCTAGTGTGTGGACCTCTAGCGAGTTTACTGGCTGTGAAGTAATGGTGATAACTTACACAAAATGAGAATGAGATGCCGTGAGTCATTTCTTTCAGAGCTGGAAGAGGAGAAGGTGGAGATGATTATTTTGTAGATTAGGAAACCAAGGCCCAGAGCGTTTGAAGGGACTAAATTGCTAGTTGCTATCGGAGCCAGGATTGGTGGACCTGACTCTGGAGTGTTCAGTTATTTTCCTACTTTATCACATCCGTATTGTTTATTTCTAAAGCCTTCTAGTGCCAACTATGAATAATTTTGGCTTATTTGTGATAATGTTCCTTTGTAACGATAGAGAACTTTAAAGGCTTTATATGTGATGCGAAACTGCATAAGCTTTTATTTAAAAGTTAAAAACATTGTGCTGCATTATTAGTTAAAATGCTAATCGTTTCCTTTCGTTGCCAAGAGACAAAACTGTCATCTAGACTAAAATATTAAATGAGCATCTTAGATTAAACTAATGTTCTATTTTTGTGCTAAAATTAGTTGAGACTTTTAGAATTCAAAGGGTTTTGTATTTTTAAGTGAATTGTGTGAAAATTATTTTCTAAGTGTGGTGTTTTTTTATGTTAAAGTGGATTTTAGTTTCTTTAAAAGGAAGTAGAGTTACATAATTGTGAAAACATAATTTGTGCTATAGTTGTAACAGAGACAGGAGTTGTATTTCAGCCACTTAAGTGAAGCTGCCCTGATTGGGTGTGGTACACTAGTAATCAATAATCATAGCATTTGGGAGGTAGGGGCAGGGGCAGGGTAAGTGCCTGTTAAGGGCCAGCCAGGGCTGCATGGTAAAATCTCATTTCAAAAAAAAGAAAAAGGAAGTACCTATCTTACGGCATATTAGTGAGGATTCTATGTGCAGGGCACAATAAATATTAGGCATTATTTTCTGTGTTTCATTAGGTTTAATTAGGATGTGTGCTCTTTCTTTTTCCCTTGCTATTATTACATTCTTCCAGACTTTTTTTTTTTTAATCCTAGATAAATATACAAACAATTATTTGCCTTAATGGGCATTTAGAGGAAATGGCATGCTTATGTTTTTTGTTCTGTCTCGGCTTATCATGGACATTAACTGGTTCTACATATCAAGTTAGAGTTGATGTGTACATTTCTCTGAATGGTGGGGGGACATTTAAATAGTGCTACCCCAAAGGGTGCTCTTTTGGCATGTTTCCAGGTGGTTCTTCTGAGTGACAGTTCATGCAGAGAGTAGCTCTGAAAAGCTGTCCTAGTGTGTGGGAGAAATGTATCTATCTGGAAAGAAAATCTGTTAGGGAAATAAACAGTTATTCAGCCTCCTGAAGGCTCTTTTGTCTGTCCTAGCTGGATTTAGGAGAGAACAGGTGATCCATCCACCTTCTCCCAGATTACCACAGTGTCACATACTCTGAGGATGCCACATGGTCTTTTGAGGCTCTTATGAGATACTTTTGCCTGTATGAGACAGTCTCTCTTCTGAAATGCATCTCCTCTATTCACCTTCCCATAACCTATTACCCTCACCCCTAGTTTCTCAAGCCCCTGTTTCTTTCTGTCATTCAAAATTGTAAGCCTGCCCCACCTCCAATCCCCAGTGCTGACTGAGAATCCATCCTGAGCCTCAAGCACACCAGGTCAGCACTCCAGCAGTTAGTTACTTGGTTCTGGCCGTTTTGTTTTTTGTTTTTGTTTGTTTGTTTGTTTGTTTGTTTTTTGACCTTCATCTTTTGTGTGGCACCCATGCATGCAAATTATAAATTTGTGCATCATTCCTCTTTCTCTTGCTCATCCGTTTATTGCCTTTTTTTTTTTTTAATAGACCCTAGTACCAAACATTGGGTCTGGGAAGAAAATTCTCTTTCTCCGCAAAACCCTCATTCCAGTTTTATTATTCTAGAATGGAAAGGTATTTTGCTGCTTTGCAGGTATTCTGAAGGAATTCTGAGTTCTAGAGCTTTCTAAGTGAGTTTAGATAAGGACATCAAGTTTATAAGGTCCATTGTTGATTGCAACTATTTTGTACTAATGGAGTCATGATAAAAATCAAAGTTAATTTCTCATCAACATTTTACTTATTTACTGCACTGTGTATATAAGCATGTGCATGCCTTGGCTGCTGCGTGCTTAGAGGACAGCTCGCAGGAGTCATTCTACTGTGTAAGTCCTGGGAGTGGAGCTCAAGTCGGCAGTCCTGGCTCCACAAGTGCCAATAACTCTTGAGCCATCTCACTGGCCTTATCAATTGAATTGTTTTTGTAGCTTTACTCATTAAACTGCTAGGTTTTAGTGATAAGTTTGTGTAATCCCAACTTCAAGATGTAGAGTTCTTTTAATTTGCTATATCTCAGGCCCAGCTAGTATTATGACCTTGTGGTTTAACATGTTCTGTTCAGATGGTGACAATTATTATCTATTGTTAGCAGGCCCAGAATCACTAAAGTTACCTGAGAGTCACCTGGAACCATCAAAACTTGTTAGGGTTATAGTTGTCTTTCACTTTTATAGAATTTTAATGTTTGAAAATTGACCAGCTCCCAATCTTTTGATTATTATAAACAAAATGATGTTATCATGGTTTATAGAACACTTGTTGGATTCATGATATATTTTTGGAATCTGTAGAAACAAAACAGGTTTTCTTTGGGTTTGTTATATCTTCATATTCTAATTATGTGAATATATTATTTAGTTAAATATAATTTTAGAAGTCATCAAAAATACTATCATTAAGGTATAATAGATATTAGATCTTTTTTTTTGGATTGAAGAGAGTATGTGTGCTAGCAAATATTAACAATGGTCTATCGTTCAGGGTCCATGGGCTGAGTAGAACAGAATGCTGTCTTATCCTCAGCATGGATGTTTGAGAATACGAGGGACAGTATAAAACGTAATAAACTCTTCATTTGCATTGGCCAACTGGCTTAGTTTTAAGGAGAAAAGGGGCCTTTGAATTTGGTAAGATCAGAGGTGATCTTGGAAGGGTAATGAGTCTAGATTGTTTGCTTATGGTAATACTGGGTAAATGTTACTTGGGTAGTTTAAGTGAAGATTCATTGCCTGCCTTGATCTGTAGGTGAACAATTCAAATAAATTATTTCAGAGACCATAATGACACTGTTCCATTTCCACACGTTCATATATGCGTTTTAACACTGGAAAACCAAAATATGCCACCCTAAAATATACTTCTTTGGCATATTTAGAAAAACTGTCGACACTGGGATAGTTTTAAAGAGCTGTCTTTTTGTAGAAGAAATTTCATCTATAAAAGGAATCTACACTAGTAAACAGTGATGCAAAGGAGTCTTCTATGAGCCTTCCTTATCTCCTTAAATTAAGGGAGGATCTAGAAAAGATCCTATCAACGGAAGAGAGATTAGAGGACTACACCTCTCTCAGACAGATTGCCACAGGCTGTCACCCAGTCAGCACCTTCCTTGGAGTCTTTATCTGCCTTACAACACAACCTGTTATTAACAGCATTGCTCTGCTGCAGCCTCACTGGACTTGTTGCCACCACCTCCCCAAGCCTTTTTGTTACTGTACTTTAGATACTATGTAAACATCAGTCACTTGGTCCTTCTCTGCTGTATTGTCTTGTAAGTGTAGTTTGCCCTTCTAAGTCCCAGGTTCTTCATCCTCCTTAGAGTCAACCTTGCACTGAAAATATTATGGGAGAAAGCATATTTGTAATGAATATGTGTGAACTCTTTTCCTGTCATTTTCTCTATCAATACAGTATACCATGATTCACATTGCTTTTACCTTTATTAGTATTATAGAGAGCTGAGCATGCAGCCAGTTTGTAGAGTGCTTGCTTAGCATGCACACAAAGTGGTGGATCCCCAGGGTGTGGTAGGTACATCTTTAAACCTGGCAGATAACAAGTTCAAGGTCATCCTCAGATATATGAAAGTCAAAGCCAGCCTAAGCTATGTGAAACCCTACCTTTAAAAATGAAAAAAGAAAAAAATAAGGAAATGGGAAGATGTATATAGATTATATGCAAATATTGCGCCATTTTGAATAAGTGTACTTGAGCATCTGTGCATTCTGTATGGGGGGGATCCTGGGAGCTGATCCCCGAGGAAACTGATCTAAAGGATATCTAAACATTAACTAGAGCATCTCATGTCTGTACACGGCTATAGTCTGACTCTTGCGCTTCACTTTGATCAGCACAAGGACGCTTCATTTTACGTGTTTAAATGAGTGAAAAGACTGTAGTGAAAGTTGCCAGATGTGTAGCTGGTGCCAGGTGCTCCAGGTAGTTAGGCCAAGCCAGCAAGGAGGAGTTTCAGGAGCATCCCGTGGTGAGTTTTCATGAAGCATAAAGATAATACATATGGAGGAAGATACTCCAGATTCTATTTATAGGACCTGACTCCTGACCCAGGAATCTACAGAATGAGTTCCAGGACAATCAGGGCTACACAAAGAAACCCTGTCTTGCAAAACAAAAAACCAGACAAACAAACAAAAAAGCCGGGACTGGAGAGATGGCTCAGTGGTTAAGAGCACTGACTGCTCTTCCAGAGGCCCTGAGTTCAGTTCCCAGCAACCACATGGTGGCTCACAGTCATATATAATGAAATCTGGTGCCCTCTTCTGGCGTGCAGGCATACATGTAGACAGAACACTGTAAACAAAATAAGTAAATAAATCTTTAAAAAAATTATAAAAAGCCCCCAGTCCAGGAGACAAATATGAACAAGTTTGAATTAAGTGCGCATTGAAAGTCATAAATCTGTAAGTTAACAATGTAACAGAGTTTTTGTTCCTGTAAGAAAGAAAGCTTATAGTTGAAGTGTATTTTTCCCCTTTTCTTTTTAGTTTATGCAGATGTTAATATGGCTGTGAAAATAGCTAATTGAAAGTTAGCTGTATTGTCTGATTGTTTTTTTCACTCATTTCTGCACAGGGTTAGCTAGTGGCTTTAAATACTATAAGGGAGCTCATAAGAATAAAATAAGCTGGGCTGGGTTACTGTTTATTCTGTATTATTAAAAATTAAAGGGCATAGTATGCTTAAAGGAGGGTAAAGTTTGAGTTTTCTAAATGAGTATAAAAAAAATGAAGAAGTTAGAATAGATCCAAGGTAGAGTGGGAACAGATGACAAGTCTTCGGTGTCATATTAGAGTGATTTGAATTTTTATTTGGCTGTATACATAGAGAAGTAGCACTGTTCAGCATTTTAGAAGAGTGGTCATAGAGATAATAAATAGAATAGTCTGGAGGGAAGAAGATTGGAGAACTTACTAAGTACTTATTTTCTGTGGCAAGACGAGTGAGTGAATGAGACATTCCTGTCTGGCTCCTCACTGGGAGATCGTGGTCACGGGTGCCATTTAGATAAGGAGACTATATGAAGGAGTTTGTGGTAGAATGGAAATGCAAGAAATTCAGTCTCTGGGCTTGGGTTGATTCTGAAGGTGGTAGAAGTTGAGGATAGGCTAGTTCAGAGTAGAGTTCCATACATACACTCCAGAGAGGGCAATGCTGAGCTTGAGTATACACCTAATAAGTAAGGACACAATCAAGATGTCAGTTGATATACAGGTGTAGATCAAAGCCTGATCATGGTATATATACAATTGGGAGGCATGTAGTTTATTGTTGAAAATCATGAACTATGGCAAATAACCATAGTTTCTAAATGATAATGCATTCAGAATAAAAAGTCATGGGAACAAAAACATAAACATTTAAAAATATTTACCTATTACCACCACTCAAAAGTCTTATTCTCTATAGCCCTGGCAGACCAGCCTGACCTCAAAATCACAGAGATCCTCCCGCCTCTGCCTTTCAAGTGCTGGGAATGAAAATGCCACTGGCCATAAATCTGCTCCTGTTCAGGGTCTTTGTTGCCTTGGGCTGAGGAAGCACAAAGGCCTTTTCAACTCTAGAACAGAGTATCGCTGAGCCAGCACATTTTCCTCTTCCTCTGGAGCTCACTCTGCAGCCTGTTAATGCTTAAGGCCCTGAGAGGAGGACCTTGGAGAGTGCTGGGAGTTTGCAGGGTTCTCCAGGGTACGGAGTTGATGACTCAGGAAGATGGAGATGCCCAGCTTCCGTGAAATGAGTACGTCTGTCAGAAGCAAGGGCTTCAGGCGTTGAGAGGAAGTGCACAGTCTGGTGGTAATTGAGTTTAATGGAAAAGAGGAACTTAGGTTTGGCCTTAAAGGAAGTAGACAAGACTGTGCAGTGAAAGGAATGACACTGATGAGGGAGGACACAGTGCCAAGAAAAAGCACTAAGGAGAAAAGTCAAGAACTAGAGGAGTCTGACTATGAAGGACGGCTTTCTGTCATTGTAACACAGGACCTAAATTATTTTGTTATAAAGACGAAAGGTTTCTTTGGCTCGTGGTTTTGGAAAGTCTAGTCTGTGATTGATGGCCCCATTGTGTCGAGCTTGTAGAGATATCACACATCATGTGGAAGTAAGTGGCAGAGTAAAACTGCCCATCTTTTGACCAGAAAGCAAAAAAGAGATCAGAATCTCATAATTCCCCTTGAGGGCAAGCCCTTGGTGACCTCTGAGGACCTTTCCCAGACCTGCCTCTGAAGTTTCTGCTACCTCCTAATAATGCAACCTAGAGATTAGGTCCTTAACACCTGGGCCTTTAGAGAACTTTTTTTCACACCTGACCACAGCCTTCCACTCCCTGACCCCTTCATCCCCTCCCTCCAATCCACTCTTCCTTTATAATCACCCAGAAGTTCCCAGAAAGCTTCCCGTTGGCTTCAGCAAAACATGGCATATCAAGCTGCCGTAAAGCCAAAGCACCCCCCCCCGCCCCCGCTAATATTCAGATTGGACAAGGCAATCCAGCATGAGGTTCCCAAGAGCCCGTCAAAGCACCGGAGACAGACAGCCTCAGCTCCCATTATCAGGCAGACTCTCAAGTTCCATGAGCAAGGCTAGTAGTTTCTGTGGGTTTTCCTGCCATGCTCCCGCCTGGGGAACATTCTTTTTTGGGTTTTCGAGACATGGTCTCTCTGTTTAACAGCTCTAGCTGTCCTGGAACTAGCTCTGTAGACCAGGCTAATCTCAAACTCACCTGCCTCTGCCTCTGCCTCTGATAAAACCACCTGGCCCTGGGTGGCATTCTTAATCCAAACCAAAGCAGTTTGAATTGGGGTTAGTGAGAAATTAGAATAGGTCAATGACTGAAAACTAAAATTTGGAGTTGGGGCTCCCAGGAGCAATTTAGTAGAAAACTGAACGTGAACAGAGAAGATAATGTAGCAAAAAGCAGTTTAGCACTAAAATAGTGGTTAGATTTATTCTGTTTATGATGCCTGTCTGTAGTCTAGACAGCACCGATTGTGTACAATCTAAATCCCATGTATTCTCTTCATCCTGTTATTATGCATCTCTGTAACATTGGTTCTTAAAAGCTCCTGCACTTGAGAGTATTATGGGTTTTGAAATTCTGGTTTGGTAAGTTAGAGGAGGTCCAGTGATCTTAATACATATGGTCTTCAATCCAGAGTTTAGAAAGAGCCCTTCTAAAGGGTGGGCAGGCAGGAAGAAGACAGAATCACAGATTTTGGCCATTGTTTTCCTGTTTTGTTTTGTTTTTTGTTTTTTTTTGTTTTTTTGAAAAAAGACGAACCAGAAGAACTATATACATGCAATGCAGTAAAATACAAACATGCCTGGTATACTTTTTTTTGTTTTTTAAGCTGTCTCATATATCAGGAGGGCTTTGTTCCCTTATCTCCACCTTCCACCCTGGCATTACAGGCCTGAGCCACCATAGTCCACCTTCAACTCTGTGCTTTTGACTGTTTTTAGATCATGTAATTCACAGTTCCCATCAGTCCAAAGGATCCCTGTGCTCCTTCAGATTTTGTTTTCTCCTTTTTCCCTCCCCTCAGTCAATGTTTTAATCCCCCCCACACACACACTATAAGATGATTTTGAAGGCTGTGTAGAGTAGCTCGGCATAACGATCTTGCTAAACAAGGATGAGGACCTGAATTTGGGTCCCTAGCCTCTGTGTAAAAGCCAAGTGTGACTGTATGTGACTGTAACCCCACAGGTGGGTCCCAGGTGCTTGATGACCAGCCAGTCATGATAAAAGTGCAAGCTTCGGGTCCAGCCACAGACCTTGTCTCAAAAAATAAGGTGGAAAGCAATAGAGGATGGTGCCTGATCAATATCTGCCTTCACACATGTCACCCGTGCACAGGTGCTCACACCAAGTATACACCAGAAAAAAAGATTTAAGTTTGTCCGCTGTAGAATTTGTGTTAAAAAAGTATGGTAGAGTGCACTCTTGGGTGATGTTTTGAGGTGTTACACATGATGGTAGTTGTTTTTCTTCCAGCTGCAAGCTAGAATGATACTGTGTGATTTGTTGTGGAAGGGCTGTTCCCAGCTGTTGACGGTGGTGAATAACAATCTGCAGTGAGCATTGTAGACTGTATCTTCTTACAAGCAGAGTTCCTGTTTCTCCTCAGGGAATCTTAGAAGTGGAACTGCTGAGACAGACAGCTTCTGAGGTGGCTTTACCATTTTACAGTCTGTGGTGGTTAGCCTATCAGCCTGATTGGATCAAGAAAGCCCCCAGAGATGAGGAGGTTCATCTACCAGGAGAACTGTTTACGGTTGATCCACCCTGAATGTGGGCATCACTGTCCTCTAGCTTCTGGATGTTAAAAGAGGAGAATGGGGGTCTCTGTCAGGTGCCTTCTGATGACATTAGCAGTATATACTGCTTTGCCATGTCCTCCTGGCCGTGGTGGGATGAAACCATAATCTAAAATAATTGTATGTTGTGGAGTATTATTTTAAGATGTGTTACATTTGTTTATGCTGTGGAACATTTGTTTAATAATGTGAAGATGTTTTGCATTCTTTTATGTTGTATTTGGTTTACTCTGTGACACTATGTTACTTTGTCTGTATAAAACACCTGATTGTTTTAATAAAGAGCTGACTGGCCAAAAGCGAGACAGGAGAAAGGATCAAGGATTGGTGGGACTGGCAGGCAGAGAGAAGAGAATAAAAAGGAGAAATCTGGGGAGGGAGGGAGAGGGAGGGAGAAAGAGAGAGATTTGAAGGAGCAGCTAGAAGGGTCCATTCAGCCATGGAGGAAGAGTGAGAGTAAGATACAGAAGTAAGAAAAGGAAAAAGCCCCAGAGGCAAAGGTGGGTGGGATAATTTAAGTTAAGCAAAGCTGGCTAGAAAGAAGCCAAGCTAAGGCTGGGCATTCGTAAGAAAGACTCCATGTGTGATTTATTTGGGAGCTGTGTGCCCCCCCCCCAAAAGCCAAAAGAATAAAACAACAAATAGACCTCCCTAAGGCAGTGGTTCTCATCCTTCCTAATACTTCGAACCTTTAATACAGTTCCTTGTATTGTAGTGACCCCCAACCATAAAGTTATTTTATTGCTACTTCATAACTAATTTTTTTCATCATTATGAATCATAATGTAAATAAATATCTGTGTTTTCAGATAGTCTTTAGAGGTGATGATCCACAGGTTAAGAACTACTGCCTTAAGGTGTTTTCCCTGGGTTAGTTGTTAAAGGGACATAAAACTGACAGACAAACCCTTTCATTCGCAGGCAGTCTGAGAATTGTTTTACTCATCGATCCCCACTGTGGTCTAGTGGGGGGTAGCTCTTGTGGTTTGACCTTTACCTTTGTGGCAATTATTGATAATTGAGTACTCTGTCATGTACATATTTTCCTTTGTTCAAAACAGCTAGTTGCCTATTTACTGAATTTTAGCTTTTTCTGTGGCTCAGTCTGTGGCTTGCCTGTTCATGATGGTGTCTTTCATTTTATTAGTATTTTCTTTTATGTTAGAGTTCTGGGTCCTCTGTAGCAACGGTATATATATATTTATATTTATATGTTTAATTCTTATGTATATTTTCTGTGGAAGTATTTTTAAGAAATCACTAATATTTTTACTTTTTAATCCCTGTTTCTGCAGTCTTTTCATAGTCTCCTCTTGTGATCTTCCCTGCATACTTTCCCCTGGGTACCACAAACCTTCACTCAGGCCAGGCACCCTGGCCTTCTGGTTCCCTCTTGTATTGAGATTCCAGGCAATCAGCTGCTGCAGTCCTAGGCCTACAGGCAATATAAACTGTGGCTGCTAGGCCCACCTGAGTCCTTGACCTCCTTTCAGGGATTGCGTTTCATGTCATCTGCTTTTTAGCCTCCAAAGTGTCCTTTTGTTCCATCACCACCAGGAAGACTCTTCCAGAACTCATAATTCCAGATCTCTTGCCTTCAGTTTTGACATTGGAAGAATGTCCCTGAGTTTTGCTAACCCAAGAAAAGACCAAACTTGCAAGTATAGATTCTGCTGAATGGGAGACTTTTTTTTTTATGACATTGTAAAGTCAGAAAAGCCTAAATTGCGCCATCATAAATCAGGGCCCTATGTAGGGCCTAAACTTAGATTTGTCATGAAGGAGGTCTGGCCAATCTCATTTACTCCAGTCCCTGGGAATGGAAGTGTAGTTCCTCTAATTTTTGTTGTTGTTAATTAGCAAAGCCCAGGCTGACCTTGGACTTGCATTCACCCTGCTCTGAGTCTCCCTCATTTTCCTTTCGGTTTCGCTGTTTTGTTTTCTGGTGCTGGAGATTTTGCCTAGGGCCCTGCACTCTGGCACGCCCTTCTTTCTCACTGAGCTGCAGTTCACCTTCATCCTCTTAGTAGAGGACCCCAAATCTATCCCCAGCGCCTCGGACACATGGCCTGGAAATGCTTCAGAAAGTCATTTATATATATTTGCTATGCATAGACCATCTTAGATCTGGAGAATGTTTAATATTGAGAGATGAAAGGATGTAGTTGATGAGAAGCCGGGTTCACATCTTTAATCCCAACACTCGGGAGGCAGAGGCAGGCAGATCTACAGGAGCTAGTTCCAGGACAGGCTCTAAAGCTGCAGAGAAACCCTGTCTCAAAAAACCAAAACCAGACAAAAATCAAACAAATGAATGTAGCTGATGATGTAGACTCTAGGGTGGCACCTTCATCCACTGGATCAGAAATGACTTCAGTGTGAATGCTCTAGAATGGATTGTTTTTAGCACCTGCAGATGATCCAGAAGCTCATTGTGTATGGGGAGGAGATTTTGGCTTAAGCAAACTTAGAGAAGACTAATATAGGAGACAGCTTATTTCTAAATTTTTATTAAGATTGCACAGTGTCAAAGCATGATGGTCTAGTAGCTGCACCTTTCGTATCAGCTGTGTCTGCCAGCCCTCACAACTTGTTGTCTTCAAAGTTGGAGACAGTGGTTCAGTTTCCTTTATTTATTGGTAGACTTTGTGAAGAGCTATGCAGTTGTAGGCAAGTTGTTTAATATCTTGCCCCTCAATTTTCTCATCAGAAGCAGCTGCTGTGTAGATTTTTATTTAGTTTTATGGTTCTGGGATTGAGTTTGTCTCCTTAGCGCCAAGGTGTAAAATGCTGTATCACCAGCTCTTCCCAGCCCTTGTTTTACTTACTTTGAGACAGGCTCTCACTTAAACTGCTTAGGCTGTCCTTGAACTCATTTTGTTGTCCAGGCAGGCCTTGAACTTGTGATCATCTTACCTCAGCTTCCCTAGTAGCTTGGACTACCAGCCTGTGTCATTAGCCCCCTATCTTGGAAGATAGATGGGAGAACTAAATCAGGTAGATAAATTCATGAATGTAGTGCTTTGCATTTAGCTGCTGTTTAGTAATTGTTAAGATTATTTGTTTTCTGAAGGATGTGTCTGGTGTCCAGGGGAAGTAGGAGGTAGGGAGTTGGAATGCAGATATGATCAAGACATTGTTTACATACATGAAATTGTGCGTTTTTGAAAGAAGATTGTTTTCTTCTACTTAGAAGGTTCAGCCTGAAACTTAAATCTGTTCTAGCTTTGTCTTTTGTTACAGATATTGCTGACAGTTGTCTTACAGAATGCTAATACTGCTTGATTTTTGTGAATATTCTCTAGAGTGAAGAACTGTGGCACTGCTTTGCACAGATTGTTTTACTCTCAGAAAAGCTCTATTAGTATTTGTCAAGAATGTTTGTTTTAAAGAATTGGTGATGTTACCTCCAAACGTAAGCCTTCTCCTTAGGATACTTTTTCAAAAGGAAACATTTAAAGTACAATGAAGCTAAGGACCATGGAGCTAAAACCATCATGTACATTAAGAACTTCCTTTGCTGGAAGTTTTTACTGGGTCTTCCAGTTACACTTTCTGAAGTATAAAGGAAGATAAAGTTAAAATTGTGATGTTACCCAGGGTCCCATCCAAAAGGTGAGTACGGGGTGAAATGGGGAACCCAGCATGGCATTTCACAAGACAGGTTCTAAGAGCTTGATCGATTATGTCATGAAGATACAGGATGCAATCCATACTTCCCTGGTCATTGGAAATTGTGTTTACCAAGAGTAGATGTTTAGAAGGAAAAGGCAGACACAGTTTAATGGTTTTGTTTTCTTGAAATTTCTCTGGCATTAAAGAGAATAATTTTTTTTCCAGCAGGTAAGAAAATGAAATTAACTTTATTCCTTTGCTTTCAGATGGAAGATTACAGACAGTAATTATTGAAAATTTGATCATCAGTGGTTTGCCTCGTGCCCAGAAAATTCTGTCTCAGGACCTCTTTCTAGTAGACACATAGTGCAAAGAGCAATCGGTTTCTCTTCCTAACTGTCCAGATAAAGTGCAGACACAGGAGTCCTCTAGAGGCTTTAGCAACCCATAACTATAAACAGGAGCCTGAGCTAAGACCAGCGCCAAAGTGCTTGGCTCTGATGCCCTTTTTGTGTTTTCCATTTAAAACTTGCTGTAAAGTTCAGTGTCTCACCCAGGTGTTTTAAGTTATGACTGTCCATCCACTTTGGAAATTTTTTTTCCCTGTGGAGAAGAATTTGATATCTCTGAAATGCTCTGAAAAGACAAGAATGAATTGTAATATTGTTAATTCTTTTTGAAAAATCAACAGAGACACCAGAACATGATGTGGGTATGAAAATGAATTGAATGGTGAAGGGCAGGTGGGGAATAAGAAGTTAGGTTTCCTGTGAAATGAGCATCATAGGTGGCAGTAGGGACTATTGGGCTCCAGGTGCTACGTCTGTTGGATGTTCTTAGAGGAATGGGTCTGTGCTGCAAGAGGCTGGGAAAACCAGCCACTCAGATGGTAGAGAAATCAAGGGAAGTAGAACTCTGAAGATTCCAGAAGCTAGCTGGGCAGTGGTGGTGCATGTTTTTAATCCCAGCACTCAGGAGGCAGAGGCAGACGGATCTCTTGTGAGTTTGAGGCCAGCCTGGTTTACAGAGCTAGTTCCAGGGCAGGCACCAAAGCTACACAAAGAAACCCTGTCTCGATAAAAACGAGAGAGAGAGAGAGAGAGAGAGAGAGAGAGAGAGAGAGAGAGAGATTCCATAAGGTTACTGGCCGTGAAGGGAAGAGAAAGGTCTGTTTGAGAGACAGACATTGGAAGGAAAGGGCTGTTGAATAAGGACATATAGATGGTATTGAGTGGAGGAAAAGGATGTTTTTACAAACTGTGGGGTTGTTAATTTAGACACTGTGAACTTGATGTACAATGAGGAACACCATATTGGAACAGACTTGATGTTACTGGTGGACTGAAGAGTGATTGTGAGTGTGACCTAGAGGTGCCTTTCCCGTACACAGCTAGCTTACTCAAGGAGGTAAGACTTAGCCTTCAAAGACTCACACTGTAAAATACCAGAGCAGATGGTTTTAGTGGGGCGGGGGCAGGGAGACATTGGTAAAACTCTTAAATTTAAAATTTTTCTTTGGGAGTCTGGGTAGATTGCTCAGTCAGGTAAATTGAGGAAGTCATTTGTGTACAGGTGTGAGGACTTGAGTCTGAATCCCTGGCACCATATTAAGGAAAAGGAAAACCAGGGTGTAGGAACTTGTACCTGTAACCCAGGTACTGGGGAGGCAGAGACAGAATTCCCAAGGCTTGCTGGCTGCCATTCTAAGTCATTGAGCTCCAGGTTCAATGTGAGATCTTTAAAAAGGTAAGGCAGAGAGTAACTGAAGAAGACCAGTGTCTGGTCTCCATGTGCACACATGTACACAAACAGGTACACAAATGGGGTGCCCCCTGTTAATTTAAGGAACTAGATGAATTTTATTAAATGAAATTCATTGTTTCCAGAAAACTGAGGTTTTCTTTCCTACATCTAAATAAAGGAGTGGAATTCTGATTTCTTCACATAACTAGTGATATGTAGAATGGGGACAAAATTTGTGTTGTTCAGAACAGAATAGCATCTTAGAGTACTTAAGATGTAGATAAAATGTCCAGGAGAATGAGAGCCTTCTGCTTGTTTTATTTGGGGCAGGATCTTGGACTTGTCATTTAGCCCCTGGGCTGTCCTTGCTGTTCATATTCTCAGGCGTCTTATCTGTATACAAGGGAATACAATTCGGTACTGGCCTCTTTAGAAGCATTTATTCTATTTGCCAATTCACTGTAATTCAACACTAAACCCTAAGGCTATTTTACGCTAACATCACAGGGACTGGAATCTTCATTACTTTTTCCATTAATTGTCCTATACCTCTCACCCCTTGTTAGTCTCTTTAATTCATCTGTTTCCACCTTTTCTTTGAAAAGTTTTTATACTTATTTTATTTATTCTGTATTTTACATATAATTGTGGATTTATAAGGTTGATATTTCCCAAGATCTACTTGGTTTTTTAAAATATTTATTTATTTATTATGTATACGATATTTTGTCTGTGTGTATGCCTGAAGGCCAGA
>LOEQ01001244.1:130652-142411 GCA_001685075.1 Bramus lutescens
AGAAAGAATGTAAGAACAGGAGGAAGGGATGGAATATTGTCTTAATAGTTCCCTCTGAGGTTAAAACATCCCATCCTGTAGGAATCTCCTTAAGCATGAAGGTAGATAACTCAGAATAGCTTTAGGAAGTCCCTGAAACTGACCAGATTTTTTGGACCCCGCCTTGCCAGAGTAAACAATAAAAACTGACTCTCTGCCCCCAGATGATTGGAGTCAAGCTGCAGAGAAGATTTAGTAGACAAGCGAGCTGCAGTGAAAGCTGAGATCAGACCAGCTGCCTGGAAGAGGTTTAGACCAGCTGAGGCACCTGGAAAGAACACTCTCTGGCCTGTTGAGCTGCCTGCAGGCTGTGAAATATATTCCGGGTTCCCAGCTTTATGAGCTGTCACCCATGCTGGGTTGGGCTTTGATGATGCAGCTGTCTTTGAGCTATTTCTGCTCCTAAGTAGCCCCTTGCCTGTAGGGTAAAAGTCTGAGCTCAGTTCCTGGTTTTGAAAATGCACCAGCCCCTAAAATCCCACCAATCCTTACCCCAGAAATTTCCACCCTAGAAAACCCCACGCCATAAGCCTTCCTCCTCCTCAGTTCTCTGCAGCATCTCACCAGAGCCGAGGCAACCACCCTCTGTGTCTTTCCTAATAAATCCTGTTGTGTAGTTTGTTGTACAGTGTGACTCCTGACCACAGGATACATACTGCTATCTCTGAGTCACTCCTGCTCCTGTAAGTAACCCCAGTAATGCTACCAAGTTGGACTTCGGTTTTGTGGTTAACAGTTCCTATCTGGGTTCAGTAGTTGTGTATGGTGGGTCTCTCAGGAAAAGTTTTGTCAGACAATACATGTGTGCCCGGTGAGCAAAGATATGTTCTGCACGTCCTAATTGTCTGTGACGCTTGTGAACAGCTGTCTGTAAAGATGTGCAGGTTTATGTTTGGCTGCTTTGTAAAATAGTCACCTTTCCTATATAATTTATGTGAAAGGAAAATACCTTTAGAAAGCAACAACATCTATAAACACAGAAAAATGCTCAACTTAAAAGTTTCCTGAGTATGACAACTCCTTTTGTGTTTAGAATAGTACCACATTGTTATCTGACAGCGTTAGAGTCTAACTAGGGCTCAGTCAACTTTCTGAAAAGGACCAGAAAGAAAATTTCAATTTTGTATGTATGTTACATATAATTTCTGTGAAATGTTCTTTTGGGGGCTTTTGTTTTGACCCATGTCTTGCATGTCTACTCCAACCCCAAAAAGGACTAGCGATGTGGCACATGGTGGCTCACGTCAGTCTCAGTAACACCATCTTCTGGCCTCTGTGGGTACCAGCCACATGCAAGTACACAGATATATATGTAGACACACAGAGACACACACATTGCACATAAAAATAAATTTAAAATATTTTAAAATCATCTTTAGATCAAATCCCTGGTCACAGGTCACATTTGTTTAGGATGACTGCACCTCGACTGCAGAAGTTGGAAACTGAAGCCAAAGCTGCCAGAAAATATAAAAGGAAGTATATTTCAATATATTCTGTTGAAAAGGGAAGGAGAAGGGCAACAGGCACTGAAAGGCTTAGCACAGTGAGCATGCAGCTTCTGCACTGAGAAGTGGCTATCTTATTTTCAGAAAGGCAACTCGTGTCACATAGAGAAGATGAGAAACTTGAAACTGGAAAATAGTGGGGTGATGCCAGGATAGATTATTTCTAAGCCAGGATTTTATCCTGGAAGACTGAAAAACAAGAATGAAATCGAATGGTTTATGATAGAAGGGAAAGAAACTGGGGAGCAATGTAAAGAAGTCAGGACGGTGCTGCGGCCTTGTCGCTCTGTCAGCCTCCATTGAGGATGCTGACGTCTGCTGAGCAGTTAGTAGGTACTGGGAAGCTTGAGCAAATGAGAGACAGTTACTCTAGGGAAAAGAAACGTTGGTGTAAGAAAGGAAATGGTCTACCTCTAGACAGCATTCACGCTCTCATGGTGAAAACAATAAATACTTACTTAACCAGAAAATGGCTTTAGCTCTTTTTTATTGATTTTATTGAACTCTACATTTTTATCTGCTCTCCTCCCTGCCTCTCCCCTCCCCTTCAGCCCTCCCCCAAGGTCCCCATGCTTCCAATTTACTCAGGAGATCTTGGCTTTTTCTACTTCCCATGTAGATTAGATCCATGTATATGTCGCTTAGGGTCTGGGCTTTAGCTCTTTTGTGGAAGGAAGGTTAAAGGAAAATGTCTGTTGATACCATGATCTAAAGATCTAGACCACCATCTTCAAATTACAGTCCCCAGATAATCTTTGGTACTAAAAGGCTAGTTAGTAATAATCCAGACATGTTATGTAGAAACAGAAAAATATCTACAGAAACAGCTAATTAAGAATTTATTTATTTTTGAATTTCTGGGAATGGGCAGCAGGAATAGAAGAATGTGGCTAATGGCAATGTTTCTTAGTTTAAACTCTCTTTAGAGCAGGGTAAGGCGACCTACTCCCACAATCCTAGGGCTCAGAAGGCTTTGGCAGGATTACCACAAATTCAGGGCTAGCCTAGGCTACATAATGAACCTCAAACCAAACAAGCCTTCTAATAGAATTTGAACTTGAAACTGAATTGGGTAAAACTTTTTAAATCCTTAAAGAAATGAAAAGAAAGTGCTAGGATAGGGCTGGGATGTTGGGAAAGGTAATAGAGTCACCAAGAATGCGGCAGAAATTAGACCTGTGAGCCAAGCACTGAAATCTGAATTTAACTAGAAGATGGAGTGATCCTGGCAGTCAAAGCACAGGGGTGTCAGGGTTGGGATTGTGAATTCACCAACTGGCTTTCCGGGGAGCCTCCTGCAGTCTTACCCACAGGCTTTAACATAGTCCTCTGAGAGCACCTTCCATGCTGGTGCTCCCATTAGAGCAAGAACATCCTTGATCCCGAAGCCCATTCTATAAGAAATGAGCCAGGAGATGCCTAAGTAATGCTAAGAAATGAAGACGGCATAGTTTGGGAGAGCTTATTTCCTTTCGGTTAACTTGACTTCTCTCTGAAAGGAGATGGAAAGTGGATTGGCCCGAGTGGCACTGAGGACCTCGCTGCTGCCCAGAGTGTCGTGCCGCTGCAGGTGCCCTGTAAGGCAGTTCTTACTGAGTTGTTGTCTTTCCCAGTACAGTGCCTTTCCAGCTGCCCAGGCCTCTCAGATTAACGGGTTTTTCTGTTTTCTGTTTGTGTCTTTAGCTCTTCTAATCAATGGATAAAGTGGGGAAAATGTGGAACAACTTGAAACACAGGTGCCAGGCTCTGTTCAGCCATGAAGGAGGAAGCCGCAGCGAGACTGTGGACATGAACTCTAGTAGGTGTCTGTCTGTCAACGAGAAAAACATCCATCTGGGCGAGCCCGCTCCCCAGCAACAGAGCAGTCCCTTAAGAGAAAATGTTGCCTTACAGCTGGGACTGAGCCCTTCAAAGGCCTTTTCAAGACGAAACCAGAACTGTGCTGCAGAGATCCCTCAGGTTGTTGAGATGAGCATTGAGAAGGACAGCGACTCATGTGCCACCCCAGGAGCAAGGCTTGCACAAAGAGACTCCTACTCTCGACATGCCCCGTGGGGAGGGAAGAAGAAACATTCCTGTTCCACAAAGACCCAGAGCTCACTGGATACTGAGAAGAAGTTTGGTAGAACTCGGAGCGGCCTTCAGAGGCGAGAGCGGCGCTATGGTGTCAGCTCTATACATGACATGGACAGTGTATCCAGCCGGGCAGTCGNNNNGCTCTCTGAGGCAGAGGCTCCAGGACACTGTGGGTTTATGTTTCCCCATGAGAACTTACAGCAAGCAGTCAAAGCCTCTCTTTTCCAATAAGAGAAAAATTCATCTTTCTGAATTAATGCTGGAGAAATGCCCTTTTCCTGCTGGCTCAGATTTAGCACAAAAGTGGCATTTGATTAAACAGCATACAGCTCCTGTGAGCCCACATTCAACATTTTTTGATACATTTGATCCCTCACTGGTGTCTACAGAAGATGAAGAAGATAGGCTCCGAGAGAGAAGACGGCTTAGTATCGAAGAAGGGGTGGACCCCCCTCCCAATGCACAAATACACACGTTTGAAGCTACTGCACAGGTCAATCCATTGTATAAACTGGGACCAAAGTTAGCCCCTGGGATGACGGAAGTAAGTGGAGATGGTTCTGCAGCTCCACAAACGAATTGTGACTCAGAAGAGGATTCAACCACCCTGTGTCTGCAGTCACGGAGGCAGAAGCAGCGTCAGGTGTCCGGGGACAGCCACTCACACGTTAGCAGACAGGGAGCTTGGAAAGTTCATACGCAGATCGATTACATACACTGCCTTGTGCCAGATTTGCTTCAGATTACAGGGAATCCCTGTTACTGGGGTGTGATGGACCGGTACGAAGCAGAAGCCCTTCTGGAAGGGAAACCTGAAGGCACATTTTTGCTCAGGGACTCTGCGCAGGAGGACTACCTCTTCTCCGTGAGCTTCCGCCGCTACAACAGATCTCTGCACGCCCGAATTGAGCAGTGGAACCACAACTTTAGCTTTGATGCCCACGACCCCTGTGTGTTCCACTCCTCCACTGTCACTGGGCTTCTGGAACACTATAAAGACCCCAGCTCTTGCATGTTTTTTGAACCATTGCTTACGATATCACTGAATAGGACTTTTCCTTTCAGCCTGCAGTATATCTGCCGTGCAGTGATCTGCAGGTGCACTACCTATGATGGGATTGGTGGGCTCCCTCTGCCATCAGTGTTACAGGATTTTTTAAAAGAGTATCATTATAAACAGAAAGTTAGGGTTCGCTGGTTAGAGCGAGAACCAGTCAAGGCAAAGTAACCCCTGTCCCCAAAGGGCATTACCTAGGTCTGTTCTCGTGTGCATCAGACAGTACAGCCATAAGAAGCACAGAGTTGGCTGCTAGGAGTTTTCACCCAGAATGTGAGCTTAGTCGTTAGCCTCTATCCAATGGGATCTTCTGTTACACAGACAAAGGTGCCTAGAATCAGCAGGTGGTTTGCCGGTGTCTGGGCTGGGAAGACACAGCTAGTTAAAAAGCGGTTTGGTTTTAAATGGCTGTGACGACCAAGTGAGGCAGCTCTGGGGCATTTGCTATGAAGAGTTCTATTTCTTACTGAAGAACAAATTAATAATATTGGATGGGTATTTCCACAGTGTGACTAATGTTTGAAATTATTTTTTCTAAGAATTTTTCTATAACCTTCCAAAAGTAGTAATGTTTGTAGTTAACTATAAATCAAGCTTTGAAAGTCCAAAACAAATAACTAAAGAAAAGACTGCCTGCCTTTTCGAGAAAAAAAAATGCAATTTTTCTGGTCGTAGGGCATTGTGCAGTGTCAATGTGGTTTATGGCTAGTCTCCTGTTCTCAGAGAAAGAGACTCATGAGTAAACCAAAGTCTCTAAGATGTTCTTAAAACTTCAG
Source organism: Bramus lutescens (assembly GCA_001685075.1). Taxonomy (NCBI): domain Eukaryota; kingdom Metazoa; phylum Chordata; class Mammalia; order Rodentia; family Cricetidae; genus Bramus; species Bramus lutescens. The sequence continues at coordinate 136,109 of LOEQ01001244.1, forward strand.
ACTTAAAGGTTAGTAGTAGAGTCTTGTTTCAAAGCCCTCAATATTCATTTGTGGTGAGTGCTGTGACTCCATACGGGCACACAGTTGGAGTTTTGAGTGGGGTTTTTTTCTAAGTTGATATGAGAAGTCCACACATTGTTTCATCAAAATTGGATCTTTTCCTGTACCCTTGAGTTTGTGAGCCAGGAGGGAAATGAGACTAGCAGATGCCCAAACGTATCAGATAATAGTGACTCCACTGGTTGCTGATGTCAAATTATGTTAAACTATAATTAATCATTTGGACAGTAGTATTTATCTCTTTGTTGTAAGCTCATAGCTGAATTACTTAAGTACAATTTGTAGCATTTTAGTGCAGTTAATTCTTCACAGAAAACCTAAATTGCAGATGTAAAAGGTACTGTACAACCATGATGTCTGTAAATAATGTCACTTGGCACCTTTCGTCACTTAGAATAGTAGTAACAACTTGAGTGAACGCTTTGGGAAGTATTGTCAGACTCTAGTGTTGCTTCTCAGTGTTGGACTGAGTTCTTGGCTCTGTCCTAGACATTTGCACTACAGTAACCAAGTTCATTCTTGTTGTCTGTGACTGCTCTGTACCCGCTGGTGAGCACTCCTAGGGTCCACGCCAGCTGCTGCAGAGGCTATTTTATATCCCTCTGGCTTTCGCCAGGGCTACTGAAAAGAAACGCTATGTTTGTATGCAGCACTGACCCTTTGACTGCTAACGTCTGTCTTTGCTTGCTGTGCCTTGTTCTGGCTGCTTTCTTGCGCTAATAAAGTATGTTTGGTGTTCGTCTTGTATATCTGCTGCTTTATACATTTGCCACAGTTTCTCTTGTATGTGGAATGGTTTGGGGTTTTAAAATAAGCATTACCTGGCGACTTACTGTAGTTAATGCAGACTCATCTACAACCTAATATTGACCTGTCAGAATAAGCTAAATCTAAAGTGAATGCTCTCTAGCGCTCTAACCTTAACCCATTCTGTGGAAGTGTCTGTAGTTAACTGCAAATTGGTGTACACTTTACAACAGAAAACTCAGGAGTGAAACCCTGGTGATTTCTCTGTTGCTAGTAAAAGACTGGAGCTGGCGGTTGGTAGCATTAGCAGAGGAACATTAGTGCACCAGAAACAGGTTACATGAAGTCTGTGAACCGGGACACAGCACCATTTAGCGGTTTGGGGACCATTTTAATTAATGAAAAATGCCCAAAATATGGACTTTTAACCAAAGACTTGTCCATTTTAATGCAAAACAGGGACTGAAGGAACTTAGATTTTTCTGTTACTTGTAGTAGAAGTCCTTGAGGAACATATACCAAAGTGTTTGCGAACTTCATCCAAACCTACTTTCAAAGCATAATGTGCAATTAAGTTGTTATGACATAATTCTATTGCATAATTGTTGGGTCTGTTTTCTTGAGCTTATACTGTACCTGGAAAGTAAACCTCTTGAGGAAAAAGCAGTCCATGCTGAGTATTGGAGAGAACTGTGTGAGCAAGTGACGCCGTGAAGAGCACGGAACTCGGAGAAAGACTTGATGGTTTTATATGCGTGGAGCAAACTGATGTTCTCACTAGAGTTTTATAGAAAATATTAATGCTTTTATGTATTTCAGAACTTCTGTGTTATTATGCAAACTGTTTTAAGTGTGACTTGAGTTTGTGTAAGCATGTGTTACACTGTGCAGAAAGGCACGTTTCAGTTTATGTATAATATAAATATGCAACTTTGGGGTTAAATTTTTTTGTTAAAATATTAATAGCTTACATTTAAAAAAAAATCACCAGCATGAAAGTGTACCGAAGTCTTTCTTCACTGTGTATTTTTCTGAATCCTGTTGTAGCCTTTTGACAACATTCTTGTTTTTATGTTTTGGGGGTGGCGCATTTTATTCCAAATCAAGAAATGCTTCAGAAGTTGTGGTACATTTTTACATGAAGGGAGTGGACAGAATTACATTAAGGGGGATGCTTCAGTTCGTGTCCTCATTCTTCATTCTCCTTTCCCTTCCCTTCCACCCTCCCTCCCCTCTCTCTGTGTAGACAGTATACATACTTATATGCACTATAATATGCATTTATACAGATGCATGTTTAGACACTTAGAGTGGTGATATTTTAAGCAATGATATTGCCATCTAACTTAAGATCATTTATTCTGTAGATCCTGAGTATTGTACCATTCAGATTTTGTTATTTTCCATAAAGTTTGGCCATGGCACCGTTGTCATTTCTATAATACAGTCACTTCACAGAGAGAGAATATATCAGTATTTTATTTTCTGGCTTGAACCATTAAAAAAACAATTCAAGAAATAGTTGCTTTAAATACAACTGTAAGTCGAAATTAAATTTATAGTCTTAAATAAAATATTGAGCCCAAATCATCCTCTACAAACCAATCTGTTCTTACATCATAAGACATTTTGATGACTGACAGTAACTGGATAAAAATTGTACTTGAATTTTAAGCTTCAGTTTGACCAAATCCAAGGTTTGTGTTTTTTTTAAATATTTTGATCTACTTGCTATTTATTCTCCTCTTAATGCTGGCACTATTAGCCTGGTGATGTTTTTTATTAAAGCTAGCCCTAAATCTTATATTTATAGAAAATAGCAAAAAAACAACAACAAAAACCTTTTTGGGAGAGTCCTGGCCTGTGAGTGAGTCAGAATCCTAAGACCCAGAGCAGATGCATCTCTGAGAGTGTTCACCTAAGACCAGTCACACAGGCTTGTTCACATACGCCATAGTCCAGTGTGTGTCCTCCTTTGGCTTATGTCAAACACAGTGAAAATGTGCACACAGGCTGACTTGATGCAGAGAAGGGAGAATGTTAGGTACCAGAGCGAATTGGGAATGGGGAGAGGGACGGGGGTATCGCCAATATAAGAGGGTGGGGTTTTCTTCTGTAACAGCAGCTGTGGAAGAGAGTCGAGAAATATGCTGCAAGGAGTCAGTCCTGAGTGAGATTTCTGTGGGCGGTGATTGATAGATTGCAGGCAGCATAGCGTCTGCCGTTACCAAGGTTTGCGTCTGTTGAGGCAGTTGTTTTCATGCCTGAGAATCTTGACTAAATACCTCAGCCATTCTTTCGTCAGTGTTCATCGACGGCTCATGTATCAGTCGTTGTAATGGGTAGATATCAAAATACAAGGTAAACTACTGCCTTCTGGGGCTTCCTGCTTGTTAGCAAGGAAGACAGCGAAGAAATAAAATCTCAGAAAGCAGGCAGACTGAAGCAGAACCTGAGAAGAGAGTCTGGTGTTGATAGGATCACTGAGGAATAAATAACCTTGAATGATGGGATAAAAAACACCAAGACTGAAAAAGCAAAGCATCCTAGATGAAGAGAAAAATAAAACCTATTTTCCTAAAGCAGGAGTGAGTTCACATGCAGAGAAAACACCCACAAATTGGCTGGGAAAATGTAAGACACTGAAGTTGGCAAAATCCTGACCATTTAGGGCTATACACTTAAGGAATTTAGATTTTCTCTGGACGTGATGGATCCTGGGTAGGGGAGTGACATGGTCTGCTTTCCATTGCCTTGGAGGATGGAGAACTGGCAGTGGGGAAGATGAGGATTTTATTAGGTTTGACTGTGGGAGCCTGGGAGGCTTGGTGATTGTGGCTGGAAGTCAGGGTGTATTTTGGTGACAAAACAATTTGGTGTTGTGCAGAAGAGAAGGGGGACACGGCGCCACATTCCTGTCATCCCAGCACTCGGGAGGTGGGGGCAGGAGGATTTTGATGAGTTCAAGGCTGGCTAGTGCTCCCTAGCAAGTCAGCAGACAATCTGTCTGGAAAAGGAAATGACTCAGATTTTGATAGGAACGAGGATGATGACGCTGTTGACCGAGATTTTAGAAAAACGAACAAATTAGACAGTGGATCAGATCTTGCCTTGGATGTGTACAATTCTGAGATTCCTATGACCCCAATGGGAGACAAAGTGCACAGTTGGATACTTGAATACGGTTTAGGGACAGGGTTTCCCATGGATGAAGTATTTCTGTAAGGGAAGTAATTACAGAAACGTTTTAGTTTCTTGATATACAGTATCAGTTTGTTTTTGTTTTGTTTTATACCATATACCTTCAATAGAGGCCTTGTTTTCAAAAAGTATAGTCAAGCCTTGCATTGAATTTTAACTCTCCATGTCAGGTTTGCTTATGTATTTTTCCACAAACTTTTACATTGTAAACACAAGCTTATGTAATTTTAAACAAACCAAGCATGAGGCCAGCCTGGTCTACATAGAGAGTTCTAGGTCAACCAGGAGTACATGTGACCTAGTCTCAAAGAAGTTAAAAACAAAAACCTGAACGGTTCTGAACTCTGTACCCTTCCTATTTTACAATCTTTCAGAGATAATCACAACAACCATGTGCTGCACCCCCTTCCACTGTTCCCAGTGTTTTAGTGACAAGGCTGAATGTAAGAAACTGTGCAGGACAGTGAATAGAAGAGAGGACAATCGGATCCTGAGTCAGTCTGCAGAGAACTGGCACTCAGCTGCACTCCGAGTGTGTGCTTAGATGTCTGTGTACCATGTGTGTACCATGTGTGTACCAGAGGAGCATTGGAGTCCCCAGGACTGGGCTTACAGATAGCTGTGAGCCACCATGTGGATGCTGGGAACTGAACCATCTCTCCAGCCCCAAGTCTTAGGTTTTCTTATGTCACTGTTAAGTCATGGGCAAACCATTCAATGACTGTGCTGTCTAGTTATGGAGGGGCCTTTGGAAATAAGCATCACTTGCAAAGATGAGGAACGTCACCTCTCTTGAGAGTAGAGTGGTACACGGGCCAATGGATAAATACAATGGGAATTGAAATACATGAGATAAGAAGTAATTACAAATGGAAGACTTGTAACAAGGGAAAGCAAAACTGCCCTGAGTGGAGTCAAGATGATGTCATTAGTCACTTTGGAAAGCATCAAGTCTTTTTTCTTTTTTCTTTTTTTTTTTTAATGTTGCTTTTGTTTCTGGGCTTGGGATTTTCGGGTCTGGAGTAGTTTGTTGGTTGACTGTCTCTTTTTGTTCAGTTGCCTTCTTGCAGTAGAGGTCTCACATTACTCAGGACAGGACTACGTCTTGGTGGGGTAGAGCTGTCCCTTTTCCCCTGTGGGACTGACGTAGAAACTTCCCAGTGGCGTAGGTATGCCAAGGTCCCCACTTGCTGCAGGAGCCTGTGTAAGATTGCACTTCTGGAGCAGAATTCCTGGCAGCTGTAGGTAGGCCTGGTGCAGGAAGTTGTGCTTGATTATGCACAGTTACCAGGCAATCTCTTTTTGTCATTTAACAATGTAAATTTGTCATTATGTTGAATGGTTTTGTATTTTTTCCCTCTTTGTGAAATGGATGCAATTATTCACGTAAACAGAACTTTTATCCTGACTCTCTTTTACAGTATACATTATTTCATTTCTGGTTGTCTTAAAACATTTTTTAATGTTTTAAAGTCATTTTTTAAACAGCTGAACTGTGATACTTTTAGTTTTATTGTCTTACAAATATTTTGTGCCCTTAAGTGTAATTGAGCCAGTATTGAATTTTAATCCCTCTGAAAGAGTAAAGAAATATTTGGCTTAGTAATTCTAACATTGACAATTCATAAATCGTACCTTTGAAATACCATCTCAGCTTTTAGCAATTTCTTTCCTGATAAAAGATCTAAAAGTCTCAAATTATTTTCTAGAATTTGGCTGTCCTAAACTTCTCAATCTTTTGAAAAAAATAAGATAATCTGAGAACATCACTTACTGGTGATATCAGAATGAGAATGAGGACCTATGCTTGATCTATGGCCAGTTCTTTTAGAAGCTGGGCAGCGAGCAAGGAGAAACCAGGCAGGGAAGCTCAGGGACGGTTTCTGGCACAGCAGGCCACGATTGACCTGACGTAGCGGCAGATCCCGTGTGACAAGAGGGTGTATCTGAGTTGCCTGTGTCTAATCCTCTCCTTGCCTTTCATACCTACTTTAGAGTAGCTGTGCACCTTGTTCGAGGTCACTGCGGGAATGCCAGAGACAGGCTTCAAACATGAGTCTAGGCCAGAGGCCAGTCTCTTATTTGTTATACTTTAGGAGTTCTCATTTTTTAATTCGAATTTAGTATCTCTTTCCTTTGTCCTCTTCTTTTTGGGGGCGGCAATTGAGACAGGAATTCTCTGTGAAACAGTCCTGGCTATCCTGGCCCTGGCCCTTGTTGGGTAGACCAGGTTGGCCTCTTAACTCACAGAGATCCACCTGCCTCTGCCTCCTGAGTGCTGGGATTAAAGACGTG
>LOEQ01001244.1:142467-158899 GCA_001685075.1 Bramus lutescens
TTTTTTTTTTTTAAGATTTACTTACTAATTACGTATACACTGTTCTACCTACACACCAGGAGAGGGCACCAAGTCTCATTACAGATGGTTGTGAGACACCATGTGGTTGCTGGGAATTGAACTCAGGACCTTTGGAAGAGCATCCAGTACACTTAACCTCTGAGCCATTTCTCCAGCCCGACAAAATAGATTTTTAAAAAAATAATAATAAAAGTAGATTCTAAACCATCAACATATGTGTCAAAAGGGCAAGTCATGACAGCCTTCACTCGTGTTCTCCATGTTGTGATTTGGAGTGTCCCTGCCAACCTCTCTAACTTTGTCTGACCCTGCTCTCCTCCCCTTACTGCTGTCCTGTTACCCCAGTCGTCTTCCGAGTGGGACAACACCTCCAGTGCCTTTTCTGCCTCAAGAAGATGCCCCTCCTGTCCCCTCCTGAAACTGTCATCTCCATTATCAGCTCTGCCCTGCCTTCATTTCCTTCATAGTAGTATCACAAAAGCTTGTCAGTACCTTGCCTATTTTAGTTTTGGAGTAATGACTTTCTCCCCTGAGAAGCAAGACCATATCTATATCATTTGCTGTTTTTTTATCCTCAGTGCCTAGGATGGTACCCGTTACCAAACAGGTGTTTGAGATTCTAAACAAGTGAATTAAAATCCATTTGTATTGATTTTGCCATCCTAACCTCAAAAACGCCGTGGGAATTTTATTATGTATCCTTTTTTAAAGTACATGTCCAATATGTTTCCCTAATTTTCCCATTTATGTTTTTTGCTTGTTTGTTTTTTATCTCTGAAACAAGGTCAGGTTAATCTGACAGAAATTGTTCCTGGTGACCCCGGGCTGGGTCCTGAAAATTCCCACTTGCTATTCCAATTCATACCCTCTATTGCTGGTGCTCCATCCCAAACTGTGGCCTAGGAGCGTGTCAAGTTCACGGGTCTACAGCCTGAGAAGCCCATCCCCCTTTGGGGCACAGTGGCTTCTCTGGTCACTTGTGTGCCCTTTATCTTCTGTAAACATCCTGATACTTTAGTCATTGGATACTTTATTGGAGTCTTAGTTCTCTGGGGAAAGAATCTGTGTCCGATTCTTGTACATACAGTAACCTTGTCATCCTTCACCCATTGGATCATGAGTTAGGTTTTGCCAGCATTTATTTGCTGCTCTGCTTTTCACAGAAATGGGTTAGAAGCAGAACAGGAAGTAGATTGTTGACTTTTTCCTCATCCATTGACATCATATTTTCTTTGCTCTCTGTTCATCTCAAACGTGATTACACCTCTGTGTTTGTTTGCTTATTTGTTTAGAGGTAGCACTCAACTAGGTAGTCCAGCTGGCCTGGAGCCCGGGATCTCCTGCCTCTGCTTCCTGAGTCCCGGGATTACAGGCCTGGCCATTGTGCCCACCTGCGTGTGTGCTCGTGTTGGGTGAAAGCAATCCCTGCGTCAGTATGTTTGAGTCATGCAGTCTGAACTTGTGACCGCTGCTCAGCAAAGCAAGCACTCTAAAGTGGTTCCTGCAGGACAGCCTGCACCCGAAGTGGACTAGACGGCCATAGCTAGTGAAGCACAATTAGATTCTTTTCTAGGTCGGACTAAGATTTTTTTTCCCTTGAAATCCAATGAGTCTTAATTTCTTTTCCCGTCTGTGATAAAATGAGCTGGCAGAGGGCACTTAGGAAGGAAGGGTTTTCATTCACAATTCGGTGTGCACACTCCACAGTGGCAGGGAAACCAAGGAAGCAGTGTCGTTCCACCTGCAGCCAGAGCACAGAATGAATGCTGATGCTTGGTGTGTGCCCTCTGTTGCTCAGTTCACTTCCTGGTTTCCTGCAGTCCAGGGTTCCCACCCAGAGAATGTTCCTGCCCACAGTTAGGATAGTCTCCCCACACCAATCAAGATAATCCCTCAAATGTAAGCACAGGGACCCACTTTCCAGGTGACCCAGATCCTGTTGGGGTGACAGTACCACCTACAGCCATCACACATGCTGTATGCAAATTTTGGAAGTCACTTAGGTGTTGGTTTCATGTAAAGAACAGATGTGGATATTTTTGTTTGGTTGGTTGGGATTTTTTGTTTGGGTTTTGATTTTTCAAGACAAAGTATCTCTGTAATTTTTGGAGCCTGTCCTGGAACTACTGTGTAGACCAGGCTGGCCTTGAGCTTAGGGAGATCCGCCTGCCTCTGCCTCCCGAGTGCTGGGATTAAAGGTGTCCCACCACTGCCACTGGTCACAGATGTGTTTCCTGCCCGAATATCCAGAGTGTGGGGTCTTGTGTTCTCTGCAAGCAAATGGACCGATCTCTGGTGTTTTTCTTCTTTCCTGTGGCTTCCCCAGTCTTATTTTTGTACATTTGTATCCAAATAATACTCCTTTTTTATAAGTTAAGAGATTTTTAAAGTATGTATGTTATTTATTTTTCAGAGCTCTGTGGATAACTTAAGAATTCTGATACACAAAACCAGACATCTGCATATATGTACCCTTGCATTTAACAAACACAGAAAATGAAAATAATTTCTTCTATGCTAACACCTTGAAACAATATAGGACTTCAGTGAAACATGAGTCACAGTGTGTTGGAGATGGAGAAATTTTCAAAGAACAGTGTGGTTTTAAATGGTTTGTGATTACAGTTTCAATCATTCATTAAACTTGGCCTCTGTTGAACCCTCGGTTATTGAGGGATGAGATCCAGTGGATTGAATGTAGAGATGGGCACTGTGCTCTCTCTTGCAGTGTGGGCAGGAAGTTGATCATCCAGTTAGCTTTAAAAAAAAAAAGATGCAGGAAATAAGGAACTTGGAGACTTTTATGGAGAATGAGGAAATCCAAGGATAAGGCAAATGGTTCTGGAGAGCCCTAAGGCTGGCCTTAATGTAGGTAGGGTAACTAAAACTGAAATCTCAGATTCGAAGTTACTTAGTACTGAATGTCATTTAATGTTTAATGAAAACCAGCAATGATCTGTGTGTTTATAGGATCCTAGGGAGGTGAGCTATGGCATCGCTTAGGTTCTGGGATTTAGGTAGGTGCTTGCCATTCATACGGTCTTCTTAAAAAGATTTTATTTTTTATTTATTATGTATACAGTGTATGCCTGCAGGCCAGAAGGGGGCGCTAGATCTCGATACAGATGGTTGTGAGCCACCATGTGGTTGCTGGGAACTGAACTCAGGACCTCTGGAGGAAGAGCAGCCCGTGCTCCTAACCTCTGAGCCATCTCTCCAGCCTACTCATATGGCCTTAATCACAACTTTTCTTGGCCTTTGTTTTTTCCTGTCATTAACCAAATGATGCTCTCCTCACAGACTTACATTTGGACATTACCTCAGATGAGGAAAAACAAAGCACCATCATTGATTTTTAGAATTCTATGACATGACCAAAAAAGACATTGTATAATCAAATAGCAGCTAGTATGTCAGAGCAACTTGTGAAAATTTGTGGTTCTGGCTTCCAAGCCAGGTCTTGTGCATTTGAGGCTAGGGCTCTACCAAGGAGGTACCAACTGTGATCCTTAATTATTGTGGTAGGAAAAAGAATTTTATTCCAGAGATCTCAACATTATTCCATAGCTGTGCATTATCCCATAGCTGTGCAGATTGAATGGCTTGTGACTCAGCCACTATTCACCAGTTGGTCTCCTGCTTCTAACGGGCCTGATTTCTCCCGCCTGCCCAACAGTGGCTGTGGACACGGTAGACCAATGGTCTTGAAGATGTGCGCAGCACAGGGTCTGGCACATGTTAGCTGTTTTCCGTGTTCCTGTGCCCGTCTGCACATATCAGTCCCCTGGTGAAAATAAAATACTGGAATCCAGAGCTCCTAATCAAGCATCCAGCCTTCCTTCTACAACAGGCTTCACTAAAAGTAAACTGAACCTGTACTTTTGTGGACTGTGTGCTTTTAATATGGAGTTTTACAGAAGGACAGAAGTCAGAATGTTAGAACATTGTCTCTGATCTTCATTGGAAAAATTTATAAAAGTTCTCACTTAGAAAATTAGTAGGAAACAATAAAACACACCATAATCCTGTTCATCAGTTTATTTAATGCTCATAAAGTGTTTTTGCTGTCCACCCAGTAAAAGAATTTGTTTTGGAATCAAGGACCAGGGGTGGAAATTCACATTTCTGCATCCTGGTAGAGATGTGACAATGCTTGGAGTCTTTCCAGTTCAGTCTTCTCCGAGCTCTGCTGCTATTGTGATGTGTTCAGGCCTGCACTGTAAGAGGGCACAGTTAGATCAGCGCAAGGCACACACTTCTCCAGATCAGCGCAAGGCACACACTTCTCCAGATCAGCGCAAGGCACACACTTCTCCAGAACAGCTCAAGGCACACACATCTCCAGATCAGCTCAAGACACACACATCTCCAGATCAGCTCAAGACACACACTTCTCCAGATCAGCGCAAGGCACACACTTCTCCAGAACAGCTCAAGGCACACACATCTCCAGATCAGCTCAAGACACACACATCTCCAGATCAGCTCAAGACACACACTTCTCCAGATCAGCGCAAGGCACGCACTTCTCCAGAACAGCTCTAGGTACACACATCTCCACATCAGCACAAGGCACAAATGTTTCCAGATCAGCGCAAGGCACACACTTCTTCAGAACAGCTCAAGGTACACACATCTCCACATCAACACAAGGCACACATGTTTCCAGATCAGCGCAAGGCAGACAGACACTTCTCCAGATCAGCGCAAGGCACGCAATTCTCCTTTCAACTCCAGTCGAGGTGAACAAGGAACTTCACCCCACCGCACTCAACATCCTTAGAAGCCAAGTTCAATTCCACTGCAAATCACTCTATCCTCCTCCCAATTCAAGAAAGCTGATGCTGGCCTTGGGGTATATGCAGGTTGGTAAAGTGCTTCCCTGTCATGCATGAAGCCCTGATTGGATTTTCAGTCTTGAATCAACTGGGCATGATGGCACACAGCATTAATCCCAGAACTAGGGGAATCTAGGCAGGCGGTCCAGAAATTCAAGGCCATCTTCAGCTATATAGTGAGTTCAAAACCAGCCTGGGATGAAAGAGACAGGAGTGGAGAAGAAGAGGGAAAGAAGAAAGAGAAGTCACTAGCTAATGCCATGTTCACGTACATGAACCAGAAACCTTAAGGCAGTGATTCTCAACCTTCCTAATGCTGCGACCCTTTAATACAGTTCCTCATGTTGTGGTGACTGCCAGCCATAAAATTATTTTTATTGCTACTTCACAATTGTAATTTTCCTACTGTTATGAATTGTAATGTAAATATCTGTGTTTTTCAATGGTCTTAGATGACCCCTGTGAAAGGGGCATCAGCCCCCAAAGGGTTGTGACCCACAGATTGAGAACCACTGCCTTAAGGAAAGGGATGGGTGACAGCGGCTCTTTCGTCTCTGTAACATTGGTCTGTTCTCTGGTGGCTTTAGTTTTTTAAGGTGTGATACCACAGGTAGGCTTTTAATCCTATGATTATTTTGTTCTGCTTTGGGATGAAAGAATAAAATCTCATGGCTAATAAAACACACAGTTTGAAACTTTTGGTTAGTTGTACTAAGTATTTTTTTAGTACCCATTTGGGAACTCCTAACCCTACATAAAAGTCCCTTTTCATGTCTACAGACAATGGCTGTGTCCACCTAAGTGTCCTCTAAGGATGTGGTCCAGTCATGGCCAAACCTCAGCTCAGTCCCCTCCAGTTGTCATCAAAAGAGTGACAGCCATGTGGCTTTTCACCTGTGCCTGTTCCTCTTGTCTCTTCATAGAATCAGGGAGATTTCCTTCCCTCCTCTAGGGATGCCCATATGGCAGATCACTTGAGCCCATTTCCCAGCATTTACTGGTTCCCAGCCATCCAGGAAAGCATTTCTTAAACACTTTCATCTAAAAGCCCCATCCGTGGTAGTCTATAAGAGAATTGATTACTCTCCCACCCAGGCTTGAAGATTTATCTACCAATATTTACTATATTAGAAACTAAAATATAAAACAGGAGACATATGTGATAATTCAAAAACCATGCAACCCGGATAACCTTTGGGGGAGGAAGAACCTCTTTAAAGCAAACTGCGGCGAGAGGAGCAGGGCTGTTTGCATCTCTGCCCGTCTCCCGAGCATCTGTCTTAGTGGGAGACAGCTGGAGAGTCTCATCTGTCTCTCTTCAAGATGCTCCAATATTTTGCCTTGCTTAAAAAATATGTAGAAAACTTGGCTCTATGTAGATATGCCGTTGGAAAAGGAGGGGAGTATTTTAATAGACTTTTCAAATAGTTATGGAAATGCTCTGTTGATGCTAGAACAAAATTTGGGCTATGGGTTGTTTCTTTGGGCTTGGTTGCAAGTGAGAGCTGAGCCCTGTCAGGGACTGTGAGAGTGCATGCATCTATCACCTGGAAGCTACTGGCTCTCGGAGGTAAAGAGTACTTCTTAATGTGCTCTCCTTTGCAGTAGACAATATGAAAAGTCCTATCTGAGAGTAGCTCCACGGATCTGAAGTGTTGAGACACAATTTTTGGAGGAGGGTTTTCCAAAGTTCTTTTTTTTTTTTCTTTTGCTGAAAAACACAAAATTGTTGTCCTGTCTGCCAGTGCTACCGGCTGTTCTCCTTGAGCGTCATTAAGGGGAAAGGACAATATACTCAGCAAATAGCCACAGTTCTACAGCGGTTCTTCCAGATGAAAATGATGCTCTGATAAAGAGTCGTTAGCTCAGCTTGCAGCCTGTACAACACCATAGTGTTTCTCGGAGTCACCCATTGTAGGTCAGGGTGGATGGATGTTTTATGGGAACTCTCCACATGTTAAAATGTGCCAGGTGTGGTATCACACATTTAATCCAAGCACTTGGGAGGCAGGTGGATGTCTATGAGCTTGATCAAGGCAGCCTGCCTACACAGGAAAGTGCATAGGGAGTCTTTCACAGGCTAGCTGGAACTACGTAGTAGGACAGTTTCACAAACAAGTACTAAATAAGCTAAAAAAAAAAAAGACTGAATAACAACTAAGAAAATTTGATAAATATATATATACATATATATGAATCTACATTGTTCTTAAATAACAAGATGATGTGTCCTCAAGAGTTGAAATTTAGTGAAGAATTTTTATTGTATTATCAATGACTTTTTAAAAAGTTATTGATTTGTGTATGTATATGTGTCTGTATACATGTTCATATGTGTGTGAAAGTGCCCTCAGAGGTCATAAGAGGGCAGCAGAACCCCAGAAGCTGGAGTTACAGGTGTTTGTGAACTACCTGACTAGGATGCAGAAAGCAAAACTCTATAGCCTTGGCAGTCCTGGCACTCACTCTGTAGACCAGGCTGGTCTCAAACTCAGAAATCCACCTGCTTCTGCCTTCCAAATGCTAGAATTAAAGACTTGTGCCATCACATCCAGCCAATTTGTTGATTTAACAAAAAAAGATTTCTTTTTTTTTTAAGTGTGTGTGTGTGTGTGTGTGTGTGTGAGTGAAACCCCTGGAACTGGAGTTACACAAGGTTTGATTGAGTAACTGGACATGTATGCTGGGATCTGCACTCAGTCCTCTGGAGAATACACTGTTCTTAGCTGCTCTACTTAGCTGCTGAACCACTGTGAATGACATACAACCTGAATCTTTGTGTTTATCTGAAATGGGATCAAAACACTGTAGGGAATTGGCAATGGTATCTTTCTCCTAGCTTTTCATGCAGTCAGCGTGCACAAGTGTCGGCCAGGCAAGCCTTTGTTTCTTTGCTGTGCCTGCGCCTTCCTAGCCAGTACAGTATGATAATGCCATGGAAGATCGTTTCCACTTCCTTTGAAAGCATGGAGCTATCTTTAGCCTTTAAAGATCTCATCATATCTACCTTTGATATATTTCTTTTCCCTCAAACTCTTATCGGTTTCAAAATGACATTGAAATCATTTTGTCGTGTAAGACACAATGTGGCGAATTACTGGTGTCCTTAGAGGTGAGTGGAAGATGGCTTTCTCCACGACACTGACCCCTCTTCCGTGGGTCAAGGGTTCTGCACCTTTAGTTTGTCTTCATCATCTAAAACGTAGGTGCTCCTGGTGTGACGAGAAAATTAGTCTTACCCCTTGTAGTTAAATATGCAATAATTTTTCTTATTGCTTCATAAAAGTAGACTCTTAAAGTAGTAAGTTTAGATAATTTTACATTTGTTTAATTTTTGAAAAAAATTTCTTTAAACTAATAAGTATGTTTTTTTGTTGTTCTTGGTGGTGGTACTTCCAAATAAATTCCAAGCAACTTTGGCACAGTGGCAAAGTACAGAAATTATAGAGGGTAAAAATGGAAGGTACTAAGAATGTTCTCAAAATACTGAAATCAAACTGAGTCACCTTTGAAAGTACACCACCTTAAAAAAATAGTAGGATTGGGGCTGGAGACATGGTCCACTCATGAGTTTGTAGTGCTCTTCTGGAGTTTGATTCTCAGCACCCATGTGGGGTGGCTCACACCAGCCTCTTATTCCAGCTCCAAAAGATCCATGCCCTCTTCTGACCGCCACAGGTGCCTGCACACATACTGCCCCTAACCCCCACTCACACATATATGCACAATTTAAATGTTTTTAATTGTAGGAAACCCAATGGAGCACAAACCCACATCCCATTTTATGCCACAGAGCCTCTGGTAAACTCTATTCTGTGTTCATGAGAGAAAGAAGGTGACGAAAGCCTCAGTGTGATGGTGAAATAGCTTTAGCCTCCTGGACTTCTCGAGAAGCTCTTGGCGCCCCCAGAGTCCTCCACTCAATGAATCACTTGTCTGAGGAGCTCTCCATTTCCGGTGACTTTCAATTATCTGAAGTATGCTAAGTGGGAGGATATCACACTGTCTTTATTTGATGTACCTTCTCAAACCTAAAGTTAGATTGCAGGGCTTACTAATGTTTTGAATGAAGTAAGAGTTGCTCTGAGGGTTAATGGTTCAAGAGTCACAGATCCTAACTTGGGTCCATTAAGTCCTTGTACCATTCAGTCCTCGCCGAGAAGCTAGAAAGAAATAAAGCCCTTGCTCCCTGTTCTGTAGATGAATGAAGTTGAGTCCTCATATGCAGCTCCCCCGCATCCCTTCATGACTGCCTGGGGTTTCAGAGAGGAAACCACGGCAGCGAGAAGTGTTTATATATGGTTGTAATTTAATTGCATTTGGGAACATTCCTTCTCAAAGAAGTTGCATTTGATTTAGTACCAGAACCCATGAGTCCATGTCCCGTGCCCAATGCTATCCAGACACCTCAGAGAACACAGAAGGAGCCTGTGTCTAGCCCTTCAGCCGAATAGTCCATTGCATGAAACAAAATGGTTTTTAAAGGTCTGAGCATTGCTCAGATGAAAGCAAACACTGTGCACAGACTTCAGGGAGAACAGATAAATCCATGAAGGCGTTCGGGGTTTGGTTTTCACTTCGCTGTTCTGAGACTTCAAACACACTGCAAGGAGGTGCAGCAGTAGAGTGGACAGGTGGCAGTGGGATCGCTGGGAGGTCACCTGCTGGAGAGGTGAAGAGAGAAGACCTGGATGGCTCTTTTCTTCTTCATCCTACCTTAAAACTGCCCTTTGTTAATTTAACAAGAATAACAGAAAATGACCCAAGAGAAACAGAGGCTTTGGACAAAGAGGTTGTCAAAATGACGAAGAACACTGGGGTACAGTTATCTGTGTAAATGTGAACTGCACCGTCTAGGTCCCTTCCCAGAATCTGCTTGCTTCCTGCCTGGCCTTCAGGAAACCCACTGGGCAGTCAGCGTGAGCTCCTTTGAAGATTGGCTTCCCTTCCCCACCAAGAGCTTCCTTGCTCTGCACACCCACCCGTCTGCCTTCCAGACCCTGTCACTCTGTCCAGTTGTTCTCTCCGACACCTCCCACTGGCTGTGGGCTCTCTCAGTGTTCTGTCCATTCTTCCATTATAACCTTTCCCCTTTCCCTCATGGGGCTGCCTCGCTCAAGGTCGTGTTTGTGCTAGGGCACAGCATCCTGTAACAGAGGCAGGATGCCCAGATGTTGGCTGCAGGACCACAGTAACCTGTGCTTTTGTTGAGATTTTGTTCTTCTGCCTTCTCTTTTTCTCTCTTCCTTTCACTAATGTCCAGGCCTAAATACATTTTCCATCGCGAATTCTGCATGAGTGAGTGGCCCTTCTAGAGAATTCACCTGTGGTGGTTTGAATAGTAATTGCTCCCAATGTAGTGTTTTGAATAATAATGGTGCCCATAAGCTCATAATGCTTCACCATTAGAGGGTGGAACTACTTGACAAGGACTAGGAGGTGTGGCCCTGTTGGAGTAGGTGTGGCCTTGCTGTAGGAAGTGTGTCACTGGGGGTGGACTGTGGGGTTTCACATACTCAAGTCAGGCCCAGTCTTTCTCTTCCGGCTACCTGTGCATCCAACTCTCAGCTACTGCTCCAACACCATGTCTGCCTGTGGCATGCTGCCATGCTTCTTGCCATGATGACAGATAATGGACTAAACTTACAAAACTGTAAGCCAGCCCCAAATTAAATGCTTTTCTTTGTAAGAGTTGCCATGGTCATGGTGTCTCTTCATAGCAATAGAACACTGACTTAGACATCAACTATGACATGATATTTCTTATCTGGACTTCTTCAGAGCTAACTATGTAGTTCATATATTTTTCATTTGTGTGTGTGTGTGCATGTGCACACATGCACGTGCATGTGTGTGTGATATTTCTGAATTGTTCTCCTCTCTCAGTAGTACACTTTCTGTCGGCTCTTTGGAAACTGTGTTTTCAGTCTATTAGCTTACTTATCCCAAACATAGCCCACTTCTCCTAATGAAACAGAGGTAAATTTTTATTGTTATTGTTGCTTTTTAAGACAGGATTTTTTTGTGTAGCTCTGGCTGTCCTGGAACTTTCTCTGTAAACCAAGTTGGCCTCAAACTCACAGAAATCCACCTTCTTCTGCCTCCTGAGTACTGGAATTAAATGGGTGGACCACCACCTGGCCTTCAGGTCTTGTTTCTAAGTGTTTTATGCTATCAAAATTATTTTTCAACTAATACCAGCGAAAATTTTGCTCATTTTTGAGATACATGTCATGTTACCGGAACAGCAAGGAGAGGTGTTGGAGGAGAGCTGCTTGTTGGTTCCCAGCCACGCAGCTAGCTTAGACCCAAAATAATCACACAGAAACTGTATTAATTAAATCATTGCTTGGCCCATTAGTTCTAGCTTCTTATTAGCTAACTCTTATATTAATTTAACCCATTTCTATTAATCTGTATATTGCCATGTGACTGTGGCTTACTGGGTAAAGTTCCCAGTTTCTGTCTTCAGCAGCTCCATGGCTTCTCTCTGACTCCACCCTTCTTTCTCCTAGCATACAGCCTAGCTTTCCCCACCTAGTTCTGTTCAAGGGACAGTATCCGAGTTTGCAGTTCTTTATTCATTAACCAATAAAAGCAACATGCAGACAGGAGGACCTCCCACACCAGAGAGGCATAAACAGGTGGAATCAACCAACCGACCAATCACTGTGGGCCCTAGCTCCATTGCACAGCTGGAGCCTTCAGTAGAAGGCTCCCAGAACCCAATTTGTGTGGGATGTCAGTGTTTCAGGCCCATACTCTACTTCAGATACCTGCTCCCATTAGTTTTGTCCTCATTAATAGAGGACAGTCCATTTGTAACTCTAAAACCAGGTTTTCTAAAAGTGCTGCTTTCTTTCTTTCCTTCTTTTGGAGCCTGTACTGGAACTTGCTCTGTAGACCAGGCTGGCCTTGAACTCACAGAGATCTACCTGCCTTTGCCTCCTGAGTGCTGGGATTAAAGATGTGAACCACCACAGCCTGGCTCTTGCTTGCTTTTTTTTTCCTGGTCACATCATCCCCAACAATGGGTGATCGCCAGACAAACCACATGCCAATCGTATTTCTCGGCACCCAGAACGGAAACACTGAAGCTGTTGTTAGTGAATGGAGCCCTTGACCCGCCTAAGCCCTTGTTTTCCGCCCACTCCTGTTGATTTCAGGTGATCAGGAAGAGATGTAGAGAGGGAGAGACAGACCAAGATGTAGTGATATTTCGCTTGGATTTGAATAAATCAAGCTTGCCTGAAGATCAGCCTTACAGACCAGACAGTGGTGACACACCTTTAATCCCAGCCCTAGAGAGGACTATAAGACGGAAGAAGACAGCCCACAGACACAATCTCATTCTGAGGCTTCTTGGAGGTAGGATCACTGTTTGAGACTGAGGTAGAGGTAAGGGCCAGTGACTGGCTGTTTTGTTTTTCTGACCTTCAGGTTGGACCCCAATTTCTGTCTCTGGGTTTTTATTAATCATGCTACACCCAGAAGCCTTCCTGCCTTGGCATGTGGGGCCCAGCTGCTCAGAGTCTGGAGATAAAAGGGGGGCACTTTGGATCTTTTCTGGGGATCAGCAGCCCCGGGGTGTTAGTGCCACTGTAAAGCTGTTGGTGGCATTTCTTTCATCTCTGTTGTTCCTTGTGCTGAATGCTTGACTGTTATCAAGGGTAGGGCTCATCAGAAGCCTTTCACAGGGACTAGAAATACAGAGGACATGGGGTTAGAAGAGGATGCTCCAATTCAACCTTCCCCTCTCTCCTGATTCCTACATTACACATTGCAAAATAGACTCAGAGTAGTCCAGCTGAGGACAAAGGTCTGGAGTGAGATTTTAAGTCCTGGCCAAAAGTTTGTAGTTTGAATTCAATAAAAATATTTGTCTGCTCTAAAGAAAGACAAAGGAGGAAGGTGGGTTGGGCTCTAGGAAGAAGAACTTGGAATCTAGGTCAGCAGAGTATGTATGTGGTATGCACAAGGCCTTGGGTTCAACTCCCAGTACAGGGAAGGAGGGAGGGACAGAGGGAGGGAGGGAGGGAGATAGAGAACACAATACCCCTAAGGGGAAACACAGAGTCCCAAATCGCTATAATTTAGCATTCATAGTGTCTAGGAAATGACACAGCCAAGAAAATGGAACACACTCCAAAAGAGAGTGTATCGACTGAGAACAAAGCTGGGAGCTGCATGTAGGATTAGCAGAAGAATTTTTAAGTAGCAATTACAAAAAAAAAGTCCTCATTAAAAATTTTACAATGTGCTCGTAATAAGTCGAGGCAGGAAATTTCAGCTAATAACAGAAACAATAGGAAAAAAGGTACCGGTGAGTCTAAAAACTATACTGGTTAAGTTTAACATCGAATGGAAATGACAGAAGAAAAATTAAGGAGCCTTGAAGACAGATCCACAGTTGTTAGTTTTTTACTCTTTTGACTTTTGGGGGCCCTGCCACCCAGCTCCCAATAAATCCCATGGAAATTTATTCTTACTTATGAATGCCAACCTTAGCTTGGCTTGTTTCTTGCCAGTTTCTCTCAAATTATGCCTGACTACCTTTTGCCTCTGGGACTTATTCTTTTCTTCTGTGTATCTTACTCTTACGCTGTGGCTGACTGGGTGGCTGGGTGGCTGGGTGCCCGGCCCCCGATGTCCTCCTCCCCTTGTTCTCTCATTGCTCCTTCCTTTCCTGTCTTCCCAGGTTTTTCCTCCCACTTCTATTCTCTGCCCACCAGCCCCACTTATCCTTTCTCCTCCTCATTATTGGCCATTCAGCTCTTTATTAGACCACCAGGTGTTTTAGATGGGCAAAGAGTCAGAGCTTCAGAGTTAAACAAACGCAGCATAAACAAAAGCAACGTAGATTCATAGAAATTATGCAATATAATGAACAGAGATTTATTTTAATTGAAAGAACAGAGCTTCTGAGATATATTAAGTAGTCTAAGATATGTATGACTGACATTCCAGAAGGAAATGAGAAAGATAATAGGGCAGGCAAAAGCTGAGGTAACAATAGCTGGGAATTTCTCAAATGTGAGCAATCATGAACCTCCAAATCTATAGATTTGTGAAATCTAGAAATTTTGTATACAGTATAAACATATAGATTCAAAGTATTAACTTGGAATTAATAAGTAGGATGTCTCAGAGTGTATGGCACACAAATTACAAAGTGACAAATACAAAGGACAAACCTTGCAAAAGTAGCAGGGAAAACAACACATTACATACAGGGAGATGCACAATGTCTTCTCACGGCTGCCTCGTCAGACACACAAGGAGCAGGAGAGGATGGAATAGAACTTGTTAAGCTATCACTAAAAAAAAATATATATCAATACAGAATACTAAATCTGTAAAAATAAGTCTTCTAAAAGGTGGATGCAAAATAAAGATGTTTTCAAATGAAAGGAAACTAAGAGAAATAGCACCAACAGGCATACAAAAGGGAAGGAAATGCTAAAGTGCTGGGGAGACTTGGGGCTGGACTGTTTACCCAGTGTGTGCAAAGCCCTTGGTTCAATCACTGCTATCAAGAAATCCAAAGACTTCTTTTTCAGGTAGAAGGAAAATAATAGAATTAAATTCAAATATAGAAAGGAATAGAGTACAAGAAATAGTATTAACCTAGGTAATTTTTTCCCTTTTTTTCCTCTCAACTTCTTTCTCCTCTTCGTCCTCTTCCTCCTCTTCTTCTTTTCTTCTTCCTCCTCCTCCTTCTTCTTCCTGGCTTTTTGAAACAGTTTTTCTCTGTAGCTTTGGAGCCTGTTCTGGAACAAGCTCTTGTATACCGGGCTGGCCTCAACTCACAGAGATCTGCCTGCCTCTGACTCCCAAGTGCTGGGATTAAAGGCATGCGCCCCCACTGCCCAGCTTCTTTAAACTTCTTTATAATTTGACCATATAAAATAAAAATAAGATTGGCTTGTAGGATTTTTTGAGATTGTTTTTACTTTATGTGTGTAAGTATTTGCCCAGCTGTGTGAACCACATATGTGTCTGGTGCCCATGGAGGACTGAAGAGGGCATGCAGCTATGGGAACTGAACCTGGGTCCTCTGCAAGAGCAGCAAGTGCTTTTATCCACCAAGACATCTCTCCGGCCCTTCCTGCAGGACATAAATTACAAAGGATGTAGTGGCTCTACTCTAGGAATAGGGTCTATGAACCTATACCACAGTGGCAAATCTTTTGCATGTTGTGATAGCTATAGGTCGCCTTGCCTAGATGAGGAGATGTTCAGTTAGCTAAAACAAAATCAGTTTCTATGGTCAGAAAAAGAATGGCATGAGGTGTTTCTGGGTAAGATTACTGTTTAAACCAGATCTGGGTGAAGAAGATCTGCCCATGCAATGTGTGCCAGGAATCAAGTCTGCTGCATTTGAATGGAACAAGGTCATGGAGGATGTGCAAGCTTGCTCTCTGTTCTTGAGCTGGGACATCTGATGTGGGATTCCCCTCTGTATACTATGAATATGTTTTATTACCATTGGTTATTAAAGAAGCTGTTTCAGCCAATGCTTGTAGAATAAAGTCAGGCAGGAAATACGAACAGAGATATAGTGAGAAAGTAGGCAGAATCAAGGAGATGCCATGTAGCTGCTGAAGGAGAAAGTTGCCAGCCAGAACCTTACCTAGTAAGTCACAGCCTCATAGCGACACTCTGATGAATAGAAAAAGTTAATTCAAGGTGTAAAAGCTAGCTAGAAATATGCCTAAGCTAATAGACCAAACAGTGTTGTAATTAATACAGTTTCTGTGTAATTATTTGGGTCTGAGCAGTTGGTTGAGAAACGAGCAAGCAGTCTACCTTATAAGAGACCTGATTAACAGTGCCCCAATCAGCAGGAAGTAGACTAGAGAACAACACCCAAATTCCCTAAATGATTGTTTATAAATGTTTATTTACATTTAATGAAGGATATGTTATAGAGATGAATACTTTGCGTTCATATGGATCTTGGTTTATTGATACAAATTTAAGGTCAATTTTGTTATATGTATATTTCTTCTCTTGAGTATTGTGTTCATGCAGCTCATTTAAAAATGTATTCTATAATTAAGAAATACAGGTTAATAGATAATCATCTATAATAGTCAAGCCTGTAGTCATGTTAATTAGGTTTTCTGGATGTATAGAGCTATATTTCAGATGGATAAGTTTCAAACCTTTCAAAGACTAACAATATGGAATTTAAAATGTTTTAAGATCTTAGGACTTTTCCTGACAATGAGGCACATCTGATGGGTACCAAAGGGGCTCCTTATGGAATATTTTAGCCATTTGCGCAAGAAACTGCTCTTACCTGGACTGTTTGATGGTATGCTGTTTAAAATGGACATATAGGACCTACATAAAAAATGATTGCTGAACTTGCCTAAAGGTGAGACAATCCTTCAGAGTTCCTGCTTCATGAAAGAGTCTGCCAGACATTCTGCAGGATACGGAAGAAAGTGACTGACAAACTGCCTATAGAGGCAAGACAGTCTTTCAGATTTCCTGCTTCATAGAAAAGTCTTCTGGATACTATGGGCCTGTAGGCTGAAGATGGGTGCCCCAATGTTACAGAAGAA
>LOEQ01001244.1:159226-179049 GCA_001685075.1 Bramus lutescens
ACTGGAGGAATGGGCTTCCTCCTTTCCAGCATTCTCCTGTTCTCATTGCCCCACGTCTACTTCCTGTCTGGTTGACCCGCCTATACTTCCTGCCTGGCCAATCAGCGTTTTATTAAAATACATGATTGACAGAATACAGACAATTCTCCCGCACCAACCCTCCTTTTTATTTAGAAAGAAAAGGGGAGATGATGTGGGATTCCAGTCTGTATGCTATGAATATGTTTTATTACCATTAATTATTTTTAAAAAGCTGTTTCAGCTAATGACTTAGTAGAATAAAGCCAGCCAGGAAATTCAAACAGAGATATATAGTGAAAGTAGGCAGAGTCAAGGAGACAATATGTAGTCAAGAAAGATGCCAGTCAGAACCTTACCCAGTAAGCCACAGCCTTGTGATGATACCCAGATAAATAGAAATGGGTTAATTCAAGATGTAAGAGCTAGCTAGAAATATGCCTAAGCTAATAGGCCAAACAGTGTTGTAAGTAATACAGTTACTGTGTGATTATTTGGGACTGAGCAGTCTGGAAACAAATGAGCAGTCTGTGCCTACAGATATCTCCTGCCATCCTCAGACATCAGTGTCCCTGCTCCCGGACCTTCCCAATTAGATGGAGACCCTATCAATGCTCTCTTGATCCTGATGTCTTCGGGCTCACAAGTCAGCACGATTCCAAGAGTAGTCTGAATTGCCCCCCTGAGGGCAGCAACCTGTCTGCTAGGCATGTATCCTCTTGGCCAGCCTTTGTAACACAACACTGTCTTTCCAAAGATGCCAATGTCCTAGTCCTGGAGATGACGGCACCTGGCTGGAACCTTGGAATCTGGCTGGCATCTGAGCCTTCATGTCCACAGTATCTGGCCTTATGTGGGGCTGAGCTCAGGATCAAGTGAGAGAGATATAAAGTCTACCTGAATCTCTAAATCTCTAAAAGGTTAGACTCGTAACCAGTGTGTGTGTGTGTGTGTGTGTGTGTGTGTGTNGTATATATGTGTGTGTATGTATGTGCTTATACGTGTGTGTATGCATGTAGGTGTGTGTGTGTGTGTTGCTCTCCCAAGTCCTCCATATGTGACAGAGAATATGGAAAGCATGTGTCACTTTGCAAGACAATGAGGGAAGCAGTAATCAGGTGTGGTCTCCTCATGACTCTGTGACACGCACTGGTGAGGTGGCCTGCTCCTTGTCTGTATCAGACAAGGTCTTGGGTCTGGCAGAATTCAGATGCTCTCCAACAGTTCTGATGGCCTGGTTCTGAGCCTTTTCGTGGATGCTTCCTAGGGGTGGTGACACACCAGGGAACTGCTCCATGTCTTCCTGGCGAGATTGACTGTGCCCTGAAAGCAGCAACTCTTCAAACTCCCAGCCCTTTCCAGGCCCATTTCTGCGGCTCAGCCCTTGGTAGGAGGAAGCCTGCCTTGCAGATGGGAGTCTCAGAATCTCAAAGGGGGCCCGAGATCTCCTACTGAGAACAGAAATACATTGGTTCCTGTCTTGTTTCCTTTTCCTGTAGCTGTGGTGAAAAACCCTGATAACCCAGTTTAAGGGGAGAAGGTTTATTCTGGCTTGCAGTTCAGATTAGCCCATCACAGCAGAAAAGTCTCTACAGCAGGACCTTGGGAAGCTGGTCACACTGTATCCACACAGCTCACTTCTTGCCTGTAGGAAGCCTCTATGCTGCCAGGGGAGTCTATCTAATCTCTCTCTCTCTCTCTCTCTCTCTCTCTCTCTCTCTCTCTCTCTCTCNTCTCTCTCTCTCACCTCCTTCCTCCCCCTTTTTATTCTTTGACAGTTCCATATATGTATGTAATGAATTTTTGTCATTTTCACCCCACCCTCCTCTCACCTACTGAAACTGTCTTCCCAACAAGCCCCACCCCTTCCACTTTCATGTCCTTTTTTTGTTGGCTACCCACTGAACTCATAATTGGTTTCTAGCACCTCTGTGGATGGAGATTATTTACAGAAGCATAGCAATTCCTCAATGGCTACTACACCCCTGAAGAAACTGTTACCCACCAGTAACCATTAACTGCCCCTTCTCCCTTAGGGAGGTGGGCCTTGTGCTTCTTCCTCATCTATGGTGAAGCGCTGGTGGACCCAATCTTACACAGGCCTTGTTCAAATAGCACAGCTGCTCTAAGTTCATAAATGTAATGGTTATGTCATGTCCACAGGACACTTTTTGGTTGCATATCTCTCCATCCTTTGGCTCTTACATTCTTCCCTCCTCCTCTTCCTCCATATTCTCCAAGCTCTGGAGAGGATGATAGGGATGTCCAATTGAGAAGTAAGACTCTCTACCATCATTTAGTCTAGGTACTTGGTCAGCTACAGGTTCCTGCATTAACTGTTGCCTACTACAATAAGAAGCTTCCCCGATGAAGGATAAAGGCAGCACTGGTCTATGGATATGTAAGCATATTTAGAAGGCAGTCTGACAACATGACCACTTAGCAAAATAATAACAGTGTGTTCCATATTGGGGCCTGTTACACCTCCTCAGCTAAGGGCTCTTGAACATGTTTACCTCACCAGGCATGCATTCCCTCCTGTGTAGTAGACGTTGAATCCAGAGAAGAGTTTGCTATTCCACTAACAGACATGCCACTGTTGCACCAGAGGGCGGGTCTTAGCCGGCATTGTTACTATGGTTCACAGGAGTCATGGCTGATGAGTTCTCACTGCTAGCAGCCTACTTAACATCTCCTAGCACTATAAAGTCAGCCAGGAGGGAGGAGGCTTCCAGATCACTTCCGGCTTGAACTCTTCATGCCTGTGACCAAAATGTACAGTGACTTTAGCAATGGGCCTTAACATATAATTCTCATAGGCAAAGCCAGCATTAGGAGTACACTCCTTTAATCCCAGCACTCAGAAGGTAGAGGAAAGTGGTACTCTGAGTTCAAGGCCAATCTGTTTTACAAAGTGAATTCCAGAACAGCCAGAGCTACACAGAAAACTCTGTCTTGAAAACAAAATTCTGGGAGGCAACCAAGAGCAATGACAATAGCCTGTATTGGGAGGGGCTTCTGGGACCTCCCTGACCAATGGGTTACCCACAACTGACAATGGGATTTTTATTTTTAAAAAATCTATGACTTATGGGAAAAGTATTATCCATCCAAGGAGGGTACTTCCATTCAAACTCTTTTCTTGTGATATTTTTAATAAGCATATAAAATAACAGGTTTCCAAATGGCTTTTTCATACATCCAGAATTTTTGTTATACCTCAACTCCTGTCTTAAGAGTTCTTGCCACTGCATGAGTGGGGATGCTGTGGGGTTTAAATAGTACATGTATAACTTTTGTCACAAGGAAGACCAGATACAGATTTCTTTACTGTTAAGTACATTCATCCTTTTGGATCCATGCAAAAATGGTTGCAGGATCTCACACCTTTGGATACTAAAATCCACAGATACTCATCTCTTACACAACATGACATGTTTACATAAAACCTATACACATCCTCCCCATATACTCTTGTCATCTCTAGCTTTCCTAAATACTTTAAGAAATATCAAGGCTATATATGTCATTGTGATATTGTTTAGAGAATAGCAATAAGAGAAATAAGTCTGTTCAGGACCGATATGGTGTTCACCCCCATATGTTCCATCTGTGTTGAGTCTGGGGATACAGAAGTGATTAAGATTAAAAAAAAATGGAATGTGTCGTAAGTTCCAAGGGTGGGCATTTGGCTATGTTTCTGGAGCAGGAAGATCAAGTTCTCGACCATGGTATGAAACACTTTCCATCTTTGGAGTTTGTCCCTCTTCAGGTGCCTACCCTGGCTTAGCTCCACTGACCAATCACCTCTGTTTCACCAGGGAGGGAAACAGGTGGACTAAAGTCACAAAGCTGGCAGCCTGCGGCTCCTTTTGCAAAGAGCTGTCAATCACACTTCAGATCGATGTTGGAAGATTCTGGCTTGGAAGTTAGGATCCAGCTGGGAACAACCTATGTTTCTTACCTCTAGGGGCCACGTCAGGCGACTCTGACTACTCACCCTGGAAAGCACGTCTTAGAAGAGGAGGCCATTTCCAGAAGATGTGGATTATTGTCTAAAATAGTGTGTTCCCTGGGTGGTGATAGTTTTCATTTTTTTTATTAGTTCATTTTCCGTCCTTTTAACTAAATCCCAGAGGCTGGATCATTTATGAAGAAGAGCAGTCCTGGAGGCAGAAATGTTCAAGTCTAGGCAGCCTCCTCTCACAGGCCCTCGTGGATACGCTGATAGGCAGATGCTGCCCGACAGCAGGGGCATGCACATGAGTGCAAGTGGTACACACAGGAAGAGAGAGCAAGTGTACAACCCACTTTCAACTAACTCATCCCTGTGTGTAACTGACTCTTGTGTCAGCTCGACAGAAGCTAGAGTCATCAGAAAGGAGGGAGCCCCAGTGGGGAGAATGCCTCCATGAGATTTGGCTATAAGGCATTTTCTTAATTAGTGAGCAATGGGGAGGACTCAGAACGTAGTGGGTGGTGCCATCCCTGGGCTGGTGGTCCTGGGTTCTGTAAGAAAGCAGGCTGAGCAAGCCAAGGTAGGGAAACCAATAAGCAGCACTCCTCCATGGCCTCTGTAGCTCCTGCCTCCAGGTTCCTGCCCTGTGTGAGTTCCTGCCCAGGTCTCCATTGGAGATGACAACCATGTGGCAGTGGAAGCTGAATTAACCCTTTCCTCCCCAGCTTGCCTTTGGGCTTGGTGTTTTGTCACAGCAAAAGAAACCCTCACTAGGACACTGTCAGCTAGCACAGTGTCTCAAGGAAGACATGAATTCATCCGTAAGAGCAGAACCTCTGTCATATAAGTGTGAAAGGCCCCACTTCCCAGCATTTTCCTATTGCAGTAACATGTCACATGAATTTGGGTGAGGACAATCCACACCCAAACCACAGTATTACTGTGTGCTCAGTCAGGGCTCCAGATGACACATTCTGTACCCTGCTTATAACTCCACACCTATATGGAATCTTCCACTTTCTCTCCAGCTAGAGAGAGGTAAAGAAGAGGGAAGTGGAAAGAACAAAACAGAAGACAAAGCACGTTTTTCAAAAGCATGGCCCCATGTCCTGTTTGCTCCAGCGAGGCTCCACCTCCTACAGCATCCAAACAAAACCAAGGTTTTGTCTTTTATTTTATATCAATTGGTGTTTTACCTTTCATATATGTTTATGTGAGGTTGTTGGATCCCCTGGAACTAGAATCTTAGACAATTGTGAGCTGCCATGTGGATGCTGGGAATCAAACCCTTGTTCTCTGGAAGTGCAGTCCGTGTGCTTGACCGCTTAACTGTCTCTCCAACCCTGGGACCAAAGTTTTTAACCATGTGGCCACTTGGTGTAATTAAAATCCAAACTGTAAGATTAAGTTCTATAGTTGCCTCAAAAGTTCTATTTTAAGGCAGTTTCTGGGACTATGTTGCAGGGAGAGAGAATTATAAACAGGACAGTGATCTCTGAGTTGAAGAAACAGAAATCTGAAGTTGGGCAGACTGCTAGCAAGGAGAGAGCTGTACTGAGAAAGCTTCCATAATCTTCCTGACGTTCCGCCTGAGTTCATTCTTAAACAGTCAACAGAACATGAATAGTGTAAAATTCCTTGAGATTAAAAAAGAATTATCAGGGAGAGATAAGCCGAACAGTTCCTCATGGTCACAAAGGACTAAGACATTTGATTTCAAGCTGATTCAATAGCATGTTTAAAGGAACATAAGCAAACCATGGCATGGGCTGGGCAGTAATGGTGCACGCCTTAAATATCAGTGCTTGGAAGGAAGAGGCAGGTGGTCTCTGTGAGTTAGAGGCCAGCCTGGTCTATATAGCAACTTTTAGGACAGTCAAGACATTGTCTCTCAATGAATAAGTAAAGTAAAAAGCATGGCGTAAGAGAAAACCCACAATGCCCAGCATTCAATACAGTAACTAGACAACAAGGACACGGAAACTGAGTAACAACAAGGAGAAAGTCAGCAGGTGATAATAAATAGCCGTGAAATAAGATCGGCACACGGAGCTTTAGAGTAGCTCTTGTGAGTTATACACAAACTCAAGTCGTTAAAGAAAAACATGAACATAATGAGAAGGCAAGGAAGATATGAAGAAGAGCCCAAGGAACTTGAAGAAATGGGAAGCCTAAGGAGTGAAAAGTCGGCTGCTGTGGATGGTTAGTAGCAGGTGTGATGCTAAGGAGAGCGCTCCTGTGAGATACGGCAAGAGGAAGTATTGAAAACGAAGGGCAGGCGGAGGGAATGGAGCTGGACTTGGTGGTGCAGGCCTTTAATTTTAGCACTCAGGAGCACGAGGCTCTCAGTGAGTTCCAGAGCAGCCTTGTCTATATAGCAGGCTCCGGGAGAGGCAAGGTTATACGCCGAGACCCCGTCTGGATGCGGGGGAGGAATCTTGAAGAGTCACGGTGCCCTCTGGGACAATACCAAAGTGTCTAATACCTACAAAGTTAAGTTCCTGGAAGATAAGAGAAATGAGATAGCAATGACCAAAATGGTGAGTCACCTCAGAAATTTGATGGCCCCAAGTATCTCTTACTAAATACAATATAATCAAACATCTAGAAAACAGGGAGAAAAAAAGAGGACATCTTTTAAGTACTGCAATCTAGAGAGAGGGCTCAGGGATCGAGTACACTGCTCCTGCAGAGGACCCAAGTTCTGTTCCCAGCACCCCTGTCCGGCAGCTCACAATCACCTGTAACTCCAGTTCTGGGAGACTGAATTTTATAGACCCGAATATAGATGGTAAAACTTTGAAACAGCTCTACTAAAATATATGAGGAAATCTTTCCAACTTTAGATAAAACATTGGATTTCATAAGAAGTCAACTTTTTCTGCTCTTAAAATGGCACAGGTGAGAAGTAAAAAAGCAAGATGTTCAGCACACAAAAAAGGACAAACTATGTTAAGCTAATTCAGACACTATATAAAAGTTTTACATGTGGCAAATAAACACAAGATGATACAGAACCACCAGGAAAATGCAAATTCAAGCCACAGTGAGCTGCAAGGCATACTCACTAGAATTGCTAACATTTGAAAGACTGACGATACCAAGTGTTGGCGTGTAGGTGCGACAGTTTGGACTGTTGCTATTAGAAATGCCACATGATGAGTCTACTTTGGGAAACAACTCATTTACTATAAAAGTTAGCCCACACTCATCTGTTCAGAAATTTTACTTCTGTGTATTCGTCTGGGAGAAATGAAAACCACTACACAAATGTGCATGTAAATTTATCCATCATCAGCTCAAGATGGAAGCAATTCGGATGCTCACCAGTAGGTGAGAGGAGAAGCAAATGCCATGTGACCTGAACATGAAATTCTACTTAGTAATAGAAAGGAGCAGCTACAGATGCTTGGAGTGACACAGGCTGAGCCAAGGATCAGTTCTGTTTATCTGAAATCTAGAAAAAGCAAACCTAAGTCTTTAGTGATAAAAATTAGATTAATGATGGGTTGGATGGGTGAAGCAGCTAACCACAGACAGATACTGAGGGTGTTCTCGGGGGTCATGTAAATGTACACAGTGATTGTGGTAATGAAAGCATTTACATTCATCAAAGATATACACATTTGTCCAAGCTCATCGACCTGTGAGCTAGAATGTGCATGTTTTCCTTAGAAGTAACTAAAACTAAAATGTAGCCAATTTAAATAAATGTAGGTTCAATCCCCCTCAGCACCACTCACAATACACAAAAGAGCTGGGTGGTGGCAACACACTTTTAATCCCAGACCTAGGGAGGGAGAGGCAGGCAGAGCTCTGAGTTTGAATCTAGCCTGGTATACAGATTGAGTCCCACGCAAATGCTCTCTCTCATCTCCTCTACTTTCCTTTCCCTCTGCATTCCTGCTGTTTTGGGTAAGTTTCTCTTGTGCCTCTGTCTCTCTAAATTCCTCCATCTTTTGGATGCCTCTTAAAATCTTCCAGCCTAAGTGCTTCCTAGGCCACAATCTGGAGCTCTGCAAGTATTCACCTCTTATTTATTTGGACTCCATCAAGGTTGACTATTGACATGTGTCATTACCAGCTTTCCTGAATGCATCTGCATCTTGCTTCTCCGTTGGTTTTAAACTCAGAGATGAGCACCATTTTGAACCCTTATCACAAGCTGCTATAGAAATACCGGGAGGGATTTCTCATTGTTGCCAGGGTGGAACTTCTTATCTTGGCCTTGTCGGTTCCCTAAAGGTCTAAGCATCTGGGCCGTGGAGACTTATCTAAAGAGATGTGGAGCAGAAGGGAAATAAGCTTCCAACCCAACCCTGCTGCTCCCACCGCAGCCATGCCCTCTGTCCACCGAATTCAGGCTGTTTCCCCTCGTGGGCGAGTTCCATGGGTTCCTTTGGCACAAGATGAGAGGATTGTGTCAAACACCTGGTTATTGCTGTTACTGAGGGCTGGGTGGATGGTAGGACCAGGCCCTCAGATCTGGCAGAGGTCACAGAACTGGTATCCTTATCCAAGGCAGACCTAAGTCTGGAGGGTTTCTCCAGTCATAAATTCATTCCCCAGAGACGAGAGAAACAGGCCAGGTCTCCAGCTCTGTAGCCCTTACAAAAGCATGCTGTGTTTCTTCAACCCCATCCCCACATCTGGTTACACTTACTGTGCTAAAAATGTATCCATCCTGCTAACCATGTTCACATTTCAGAACATGGGGCAGCCCCAGGGGAAAAGCCCTTATAAATACCATGCATTAAAAAAAAAATCAGTGCTGCGCATTTCCATATCTCCCCAAAATGAAAATAAATGTCCCAAACCACACTTCTCTGGAAGCTCTGCATGCTAAAGCTCATGACCTAGGGTCCCACCAGGCAAGAAAAAAGAACCCTCCAAAGAGATGGGGAGGACTGTGTAGGGTCTTCTGGCTACCTAGGAAAGGTGGCTTTCAAAGCTGGGAGGAGTGACAGGGAAGTCAAGAGTCAGGACATCTGGTTCAGCCTGATGATTTTCTGAGTGACCAAGAGCATGTCACTCGGGATCTTTGGGCCTCTCTTCTCCATCTGGGCATAATCACTTTAGTTTCCATGACAGTTGTGATTCTGGGAACAAGGCAGAGCTGTTTGTCCATGTGTTTGTAGCTATGTGTGTTCTCAATGCCTAGAACAGTGCCTGGCACGTGGAGACATTCTGCAAATAGACGAATATTGTAGGGTTGTTTAGGTATGCACTTGGTGCTTGACCGCTGTGGCATCAGGCAGCCAGCCTCATCTCTGAGCTCCAGTATCCTTGTTTCTAGAACAGAGATATGAAAATACCTGTGATGAGATATTAAGTCCAGAAATAATATTTAATGGCTAGTGGATGCTCACCCAAGTGGGGCTCACCCTATGATTACTGTTCCATCTACCACTTTGTTCTTGTTGATTTTTTTGTAGTCTGTAAGAACTCCCCCTATTCTTGGCTCATTGAAGCCCCGTGTGATGGGTTCCTCACTCAGTGACCTGCCCCGTGTGATGGGTTCCTCACTCAGTGACCTGCCCTGTGTGATGGGTTCCTCACTCAGTGGCCTGCCCCATGTGATGGGTTCCTCACTCAGTGGCCTCCCCCGTGTGATGGGTTCCTCACTCAGTGGCCTGTTTTGGTTCCCCCCATAAGGGTCTGGGATGAGATATATGGAGGTAACGCTGACACTTGTGATTGAGAGGAGACAGAAAGCTCTGTGTGCCTTACCCAGTGTCCTAGCCTTTCCACTGTGGCAGGAGTCACACTGCTACTCCCTTCCCAGGGGTCACGTGAATGAAGAGTAAGGCTGAGCAGAGGAGTTGAACTGAGCTGAATTTAACTAAGTTGGAAAAACTCGGCAGCCCTGTGTAGAGCCCTCTGGGATGAGGCATCCACCATTTGAAGAGACAGCATTTGCACTCCTTGAAGCTGCTGTTGACAAATGAGGAAGAGAAAACTTTTGCTTGTGGGCAAGATGTCCAGCAAGATCACCTCTAGCTGTCACCTGTCCTCAGAGGCAGCTCCTCACTCCAGGCCACCCGCTTCCTCTGTACCTCTCCACTGCTGCTCACAGGATGTGTTGTCCTGTACTGAGTTCCCTTCTCTACTTGCCAATACTCTGGGTCCTTTCCCCTGAATAATTATGAGTATAATGAAGGAAAGACTTTGAATCTTTGGTGTTTCCCGGGGTGCTAAGTTCAGTATCCAGTAGGGGTTCAATGAAAGCTTCTCAAATAGGTGGCCAGAAGCTACAGGCCTCCTCCTCTTCTCCCTTCCATTCCCTTCCTCCTTCCCCACCATCCCCTCTACCCCTACACCCTTTCACACAAGTATCTACCCTATGTCCTAGGGTTGCCTGAAACTATTTTTGTCCTCAATTGACAGCAATCCTCCGCCTCAGCTTCCCCAAGGCTGTGATGACAGACACTGCTCATGCCTAGATCTAGCTCCCATCTTAAGACAGACATTTTGAGGGTGATGTAAATCCAGGACTGTGTATGCAGTCAACACCATCTAGCAGAGTGCTCGAGAAATGTGCTCTTTCTGACTCAGCCTTCTGATGCTGACGACGAGCTCTAGGCTATGAGGAAAGACTGTCTTAGAGCTGCTTCCAATCTGGGTGTGATGGAAGATAAATCCTGTAACCTTTTTCTGCCTTCCTACCCATACAAGAGGTCACCACTTAAAGAGCAACATATGGCATAAACATGAAATGGGACAGAATTTTTAAATAGATGCTGAATAAATGCAGTTCCTTATTCCAATGGGGTCATGAAGGATTCCATCAACAACCCTATTGACAATGCACTCTTTAGCTCCTGGGAGACTTTGTTTAAAGTAACAGGTTAGCAAATAGCAACATATTACTGAGAAGGGTGAGTAGGGAGGTCATAAGCTTCAGGGCAACACGGTGAAACTCATGTTTCTCTCTCTCTCACACACACACACTCTCTCTCTCTCTCTCTCTCTCTCTCTCTCAGAGAGAGAGAGAGAGATATTAACAATTAGTAATAGGATACTAGTTTCTTTTCTTTTCGCTGGAGGTGAAGCAACTCTGGGGAGAAAATCTTTGTTTCATTTTACAAGTTGAGAAGATACAATCCATTGTTGAGGGGAACACAGAGGGGCAAATGTGTAGAATTGGGGCTCCTCACATTTCTGTGGAGGATGCAAAGCTAGCAAAAAAAAAATAGGTCCAAATTACAAAACTCCAAGACCTACCCCAGTGACCCACTATCTCCAGTGGGGGCTCCATCTCCTAAAAAAGCTTTCAAAATAGTGTCACCAACTGGTAACCAAGTGCTCAAACACATGGGCCTGTGGGGGACATTTCACATTCAAACCATAGCAGTGATCAGACAGTGAAATGTCAAGAACAGAGTGGATAGGAAGGAGGGAAGGAATGGGGGGAGGAGAGAGAAGTCCTGAAAACGGTTGCCACATGTCACCAGGAAGCAAAGAGGAAGGATGGGGGCATCCAGGAAGGATGGGGGCAACCCCTATCACGGGCTGGAGGCTGAGGGGTAACAGGGAGTGGCTTTTGTGGCTTTGCTAGAAGCAAAGTGACTAGGCTCTAGCAAGACGGCCAGAGATGGCAGCAGGTCACACCCACTAGGATGAGGTTTGGGGGCACCACAAAAGCAGTGTGGGCCAACCACCAAGCTCCCAAATAATCACATGGAGGCTTATTCTTTCTTATGAATGCCTGGCCTTAGTTTGGCTTATTTCTACCCAATTTTTGTTAAATCATCCCAACTACATTTCGCCTCTAGGCATTTATCTTTCTCTATTCCGTACACCTCTCTTTACTCCTTACTCTGTGACTTGCTGTGCAGCAGGGTTTCTGGCCCCTGATGTCTTCCTCTCCTTTATTTCTCACTCCCTGATCTCTCTTCCCAGATTTTTCCTCTTCTTTATTCTCTCTGCCAGCCCCACCTATCCTTTCTCCTCCCTTACTATTGGCCATTCAGCTCTTTATTAGACCAATCAGGTGTTTTAAGCAGACAAAGTATCACAGCTTCACAGAGTTAAACAAATGTCACATAAAGGGATGCAGCACATCTCTGCATCATTAAACAAATGTTCCACAGCATAAACAAATGTAACACATCTTCAACTGATATTTCACAACATTGGTATGCCTAGGGAGGGTCTGGAATGCCTCTGAGACTCTGGTCAGATAAATGGCTGGGTAAGCAGGCAGGCAAAGCACTCCAGACGGTGCAGATGCTGGGCAGGGCTCCGAGCTTGGCCTTTCCCAAGGAGCCACAACAGCGGGGAAGGACACGCAGGAGGTCCTCTAGGCAGAGAGGAGAATGAGGCTCGGGGCCAGATTTCTCTCACCAGGGATGTAAGACTCCTCTCCATAATTCCCCCTCCATCTTTCCTTTCCCAGGTCCCACTTTTGTGTCATCCTCCAGGGGCCCCCATCTTTACTGTACTCTCTCTGTCGTAGTCTCTGCTTCCATAACATCTAACACAGTTGGTCCTCGGCTTACTGATCTGTCTTTCTCTATAGAAAAAGACATCCTCAGGTATCACAGGTGGCTGGCATATAGTATCTGCTAGGTAAATGAACCAGTGGTCAGCTGCACGACATAAATCAAGAGTATCAAATGTCAACACCATATGATACTGTCCCTGGGTAACAACGGAAGTCCCATTCTCCACAATACAGGTCCAGAAATTATGGTCACATTATTACCCTTGGGGGGAAAATGCTACAAGCTCTGAACAGCCCAGGTAGGACCCATTCCTAATTCTAGCTTGGTTAAGGGACACCCAGGCTTGAGAGTCTCTTATGGGACCACAGCCCGCTACAGAGTGTGGATAGAACAGGTTTCAATGGGCGAGAGCCTTACTTAGCAATTCACGTGTCCTCCCAAATAACACTTAAATAAGTAAGGCAAGCTGTGAAAATCTGTGGTTAAAAATGAACATAGGGGTGGAAGTGGGAGTCTGACAGATGGTGCACCGTGCCTCTTCTGGGGCAGGTGGGACGGACCAGGCACACAAACACATCTCTAAAGAGCTGTTGGCATCGACACGTTCAGTGTCCTCCCACAGAATGAGCCCTGCACACACAGACTTCGGTTAGCTCCACCCAGAGCAGCTCTGACCTGGTAGATGTGGGGTCTGCCTGGATCTCACACACAGTCACCCTCCACTAAACGGAGAAAGGGGGGCAAGACAGTTCATGCTAGGCTGAGCTGGAGGCCCCACTGCAGGGGAGGACCAATACCTGAAGATGTCTTGGGTGGCTGGTATCCTCAGTACTCTGGTTCCCTCAACACTTTCTCTGCCTCTGCAAGCTCTCGGTCCCAGCTCACCTGCCAGTCCGCTGTTTGATATCTAGGAGGACTGTTGTTGGGTTTTCTAACTCTGTGGGGGCCCACCACCCAGCTTCCAAATAAATACAGGAAGACCTGATTCTTACTTAGGAATGCCCCACCTTAGCTTGGCTTGTTTCTAGCCAGCTTTTCTAACTTAAATTATCCCATTTCTCTTTAACTACATTTTGCCTCTGGGCTTTTTACATTTCTTCATTTTGTATCTTTCCTCCCTTCTTACTCCATGGCTGGGTCTGTGACTGGGGGGCTGGCCCCTGGCTGTGTGACTGGGTAGCCCCTGTGTCCTCCTCTCCTTCTTTTCTTGCTCCTCCCTCTCTTCTCTAGATTTCTCCTCCTATTTATTCTTTGCCCACCAGCCCAACCTATTTCTCTCTCCTGCCTAGCTATTGGCCAGTCAGCTCTTTATTAGACCAATCAGGTATTTTAGGCAGGCAAAGTAACACAGCTTTACAGAGTTAAACAAATGTAACATATAAGAATGCAACACATCTTTTCATCATCAAACAAATATTCCACAGAATAAACAAACATAACACATCTTAAATTAATATGCCACAACAGAGCACACTTTGCAATGTCCCTTGGGAAGCACCCTCTTGGTTTTTGCAGAGAAATCTTCTGCTCCCAGTCAGATGTATCCACCTGGAGGCAGAGGCTAGCCCATATCCTCCAGCATTCTTTGGCCCTTGAAAACAGCCCATGTCCAGAGTGATCCCATACATCAAGCTCAGCCATACTTGGTCTAATTATCCAATATGCTCTTTTTAAATTTTTATTTTTATTTTGTGACAGCATCTCACTTTGTAGTCTAGTCTGAAACTTTTTATATAGACCAGGTTGGCCTAAAACTCACAGAGATCTGTCTGCCTCTGCCTCCTGAGTGCTCGAATCGAAGGTGTGCACTACACCCAGCTTCAATATGCTCACATGTCCTTAGCAATGTCATCTCCACTGCTCTGATTGTGTGACATAGGTCACCTTCCTCAGTAAAGAATACTAAAAGTGGAAGCCCCAGGGAGAGCTAGGGTGACAATTCAGGGTGTCTAGAAAACCTAATTGGTGGGGGAAAGGAAACCTCACCTTTGAAGCCAGTTGTTACCTCAAGGAAAGTGGTGTTGTTATCAGTGGGTCTGCCAGGACAATTCCCTAGCCCACTGGCTACCGAGTCATATAAATCCTTCCAGACAAGTCATTATCACCATCCTGAGCCCTCAGTTTTAAGGACACAGAGGTACAGGAAAATCAAAGAGGTTGTCCAAGGTCACAGAACTATGAATGGTGAGCCAGCCTTCAAATTCCCCCGATCCTACTCCATACCCTTTACCCTTAAGGCCCACTGAAACCACAGTGGTGGCACACAACCCACCCTTCCCTCCCCTGTCACACGGGGACCCGGCACCTGTACAGATGCCACAGGATGAGCAAAGGCTCCAGGTGAGGGGTTGCTAATGGCAGTAGTACTTGATGAAATCGCCTCCTTTCTCTGAGCACAGAGAGGTTCTCATCAATAATCTTGGGGTTACAACAGAAAGCTGAGCCAGTGGGCAGCTGGGAGATTAAATATGCTAATCTATGTAGAAGACTTAGAACAGTGTCTGGCCCTGGAAGCTTTCAATAAGTGTGCCCCATTATTAATATGATTGTTCCAACTGGAACGATCCAGGTCTCTCTGGCTGACCTCATCTTCTCTGCAGGAGATTCGTGAATTGATTTCCAACACCTGGTTGTGTTTTTAATTTAGCCCTTCATCTTATTCGCCCACTTTCTCTTCTCCTCCTCCTCCCAACCCTGACATGTCATTGAATCCACTTAATTCATTCCAAGGCTCAGAGCCCCAGATCCCTGAATGCAGCAAATTGAGGGGGTTGGCTGGGGTGGAGGATGGAGGCCCTGGTGTAATAGGACTCAAATAGACTTGCACAGGTTTCCCTTTTTAACTTGCAGATTCTGCCCCACCATGGGGCAACTTTTGTTTTGCCTTCTCCTGAGTAAGTGGAAAGATGCTCCCACCACCACACTGCCTCTTTCCACCAGGCAGCCCTGGAGGGTGCAAAATGCATGAACACCTCCATACAAGTGTGTGGTTTTACATACATGCTGACCAGCAGCCAACGTGAAGGCGCTGGTGCAATCTTAAGGTCCCAGGGCCTGCTGGGTAACAAGTGCTCCAAGGGCTGGATAATGAAGGAAGCCATTGAAACCCCCAGTCCCCTCTCTGTGGCTCTATTATCCACCCTTGCTTCTGACACCCTCCCTCCACTGTGGCGGAAGGTTTCAGCACAAGCTTCCAGTATGGTGAATGGTGGGGCCTGACTGGGCAAAGTTGAGCACACACCTCCAGAGATGGAGAGAGTTTGACTTAAGCTGTGACAGGATCCAGTCTGATCTCTCACAGAGGCTCAGTACCCTTCACTTTGCCCTGGTGGGTCAGGGGACCCAGACTCTGTCTTCATCCTGCTGCTTACTCTGTAGAGTTCATTCTTGCTGAGGCCCAGCTCCCTAGACCACAGGTTCACATCCAGTCTGCCTGATGGTGAGTGGGTGCTTCCTCTAACTGACAGCCCGTGGAGCACTGGCCACAGGAACTGAGAACTCTCCAGGGAGAGAAGAGGAAGAAAGGAAGGTCATACTCCCAGAGTCTGTCAGGCCTGGTGGGACATGGTGGGTGGAGGTTGGGAAGGGAGGCAACCATTTACCGGCACAGTCAACAAACAAGGGCAGAGAACACAAAGCCAGGCATTGTGCTAAACTCTGAGGGAGTAAAAAGGAATTCTTATTTATAATTTATACCCCACCTACTTCCAAAGAGAATTTTAAAGGTGACTCACAATGAAAACCACATATGAAGCAAGATCATTGAGTTAAAAACTGAATAGCCAACCCATGGACGTGAAGAAAGGAAGCCTGTGTTCCTTACTTATTACCACATGTCAAGGTCCTTCTGCCCAGCAATTCCAGGGTACAGAAGAGCAACAGGAGCGAGGAAGCATGGCCAGAACTGAGGGAAAGGCAGGCCACTCGGGTCCCTGGGTACTTTATTTTATCATATATTAGAGATCATGAAAATGCCTAAAAATTTCCTTTACAACTAGAATTTAACAAGAACAATTAGGTTAAGAAAAAAATTCATTAATGTCTGTTATTAATGGACCAGTTTTTATGCCAACAAAACCATATTTTATTTGAGGGGAGAAAAGAGGCTCACAACTGTCAAATTACTTGGGGTCCCCAAACTTGTCATGCAGCCTGGGTCGCACACTCAGGCCCATCTCTCCTGCCTTGGAAGATGTGTCACCAGATTTTCAGCTAAAAAGCCACCACTGTGAGATCAGGGTTCATAGCAGTCTCAATCTGTACCAAGTGATTATGGGGGAACGGCTTTCAATTTTTTTTCTTCTCTATTCTTTCTGTGTTGAGGCATGGGGAGAACTGTTATCCAACTTGACAAACTTCTGGTCCACTTTAGCAGTTGAGAATCCTCGTTTGTGGGTGGCTTGGATGACAGCCCTTTGAATATCCCTTGGGCCCCAGCATGGCAAATGATTCGGGGGGATGCAGCTGGGGGAAGCAATCTGGGTTCTCCTGTGCGTCTTGAGTCCTTACTGTCTTCTGAGTGAGGGGTAAAGCTAGCTCCCTGCCATCATGAGCTGCCAGTAGACCCAGCACACGTATGGGTCTAACTCAGATGCCCCTGTCACATTCATATCTCTGTATTCTTCAAAAACTCCCAACTTGCCAGGCTGTGCCCTGGCCTCCTGGGGAAGAGAGGGGCGGAGTGACAGAAAAGAGTTCAGGCCTGATTTGGCTGGTCCCTCCCTTCCCTCTTCCCACAGATCATAACAACAAGCTCGGGCTTCTGTCATTATCTGAAGATCTACTCAGCCAGGCCTCCCTCACATTTTACGTATTAAATGAGAATCATTTATAAAATAAGTCCTTATTCTTTCTTGACAATAGCTTGCTTTCCCAAATCTGGAAATCAAGCATCACTTCTATGAGCACAACACCCAGAATAGCAGTAGTTATAGGCAATGGGTTATCTACGAATCATCCCAGGAAGTGAGGTCCGATAGAGCGTCCAGTTGTGCTGACTTTCAGTTCCAGTAAACATATTCTGTGATCCTCCTAGGGGAAGCGCTGAACAACATGAATACTGTCTGCAGCACCACACACATTCTTCCCCTAGCTGTTTGACTCATCAACTCCAAGAAAAGTCTACTAGAACATCAGGCATTTCTCTGCTTAGGGAAGGCAAATGTTGGCAAGCCTGGTGGTACCGTAGCTGGCGTTCTAAAACCTAAGTGTAGCCCGGGACACTCCTGCACAAACAGAGGAGCTCGTCTTTTAGGCAGGTTTGAATACAGAAGCAAAGCCACAGTTCATCTCTCCCACCCTGGGGGAGTCCAAAGCACATTATATTAAAAAGGAGATGGCAGAGCCAATCTCAGTTATCACAGTTCTCGAGAAGATTAGTCATGCTCCAAAATGTGAACTGGAAATAGTTTAAAAGTTTGGGAAGGAAATGACTCAACCGGTTTAAAACGTTACAAAATAATCAATCAGACCTCAGAGTCTCCTATTTAGGCTGCAAGCATGTAAGTATCTATCAAAAGACTGGATATAAACTATGATTCTCATCCTGAACCGGGATAGAAACCTATAAGCTAAGAGCAACTGCCATAGACAGAAAGATGAACATGGAGACAAACAAGGGCTTTCTCCTAGGAAGGGCTCCAGGGGGCATCTTGTCAAGTCCCTGCCTTTGGGGTGGAGAACAAACAAGGGCAGTTACTCTCAGAACCCTTGTCTATATTAGCCATCCCATTTCATTAAAGAAAGAAATACATTTTAAAGGCTGAGAAAATAAACTTTAAGTATATATAGATAATATTGTTCTGTGAATAGAAAAATCTAATTATGTACAAATATGATTAGCCCAAGTTTAGCAAGATTGCTGGGTATAAAAGTGGCGCACAAAAATATGTTTTCATTGATATATAGTCAATATATATATTACCAATAAGCATTGAGAAAAATTTTTAAGTGATCATTTATATTTGCAACAAAAGTTAAGTATGTACCCAAGCTTAACCTGCATGTCTATAAAATGATTTGATTTCAAGGGTGGTCATTAAAAGATATTCTTAGAAATATTGGGGTGTGGTATATTCCATGTAGTATGTATCCATGAACATAGTACACCTACCTGTATTCTGTTGGTATTGTAAAGAGGTCAGTTTCTCCAAGTCTCTATATAGATTTGGTACATCCCAAGACTATAGCATACTGAATGACTTCATGGGAAAAGTAACACATTCTGTATTTTTAAGTCCTATCATGTCCAAGTCTGATCATGCTACAGGGACCCTGCCAACCACACGAGATCTTCCACATCTTTGAAAACTTCCAGAGTTCTGATTTTCCTTTTGTTCTTTGAGTAGAGTGATGGCAAGTTCTGAATCCACATTTGCTGGGGAGCCAATAGAACAATGAGCATCATGCACCAGGTGCCCAGAGGTATGGATGCTGGGAAGTCCCTGTAGTTCTGCTTGGTGTTTGCTTCCAATCTGTCATGGAGGTTGGTCACTAGGGCAGCACTAGATACTCACTCTCCTAGCTCTGTTTTTGTTTTCAGAGACAGGGTTTCTCTGAGCAGCTCTGGCTGTCCAGGAATGAACTCTGTAGATCAGGCTGGTCTTGAATTCATAGAGATCCACCTGCCTCTGCCTTTGTGCTGGGATTAAAGACCTCACCAGGCTCCCTGTTTCTTTTTTCTTCACCCCACTCCTCTCCTTCCCCCTCCCCCTCCCCTTCCCCTTCTTGTATCCTCTCTCCTCTCCTTCCCCCCTCCTTTGTCTCTACCCATCTTTCCCTCTTTCTTCTGTTTAGTTTTCTTCCCCTCTCTCCCACCAGCCTTGTTCTTATTGCTTGCTCTTAATCCTGCTCCTTTTCAACCCTGTTCTCAACAACCTTTCTGATCTCCTGTTTATAGCTCTCACCCTCAGTCCTTCCTTCCTCTAGAAACCAGCCCTAACTGGTTTTCAGGAGGGAATTCCCTCCCAGAGCTTCACCCCCAGAGATCTTCCTCTGTGTACTCCACGCTCATCTCCCACAGCCCGCAGACCCCTGTGTTTCTCTGGCTGACCCAGATACTCTCAAGCTGTCTTGGGAGCTCTTTCTAAAGCCAGAGAAGAGACTGTCTTCTGGCTCCTACATTTCTCTCTCCTCAGCTCCACGAACAAAGCTTACCATGCCCCTTCCTGAACCCCAAGACAGAACCACAGATTTTTGGCTGCCCTTCTTTCCACCCCAAAGAAGGGCTGTTTTTCAGTAAGGGGCACTGGGAAGATTTTGTCTGCCAGGAAGGCAAAGATGTGTTTTGTTTTGTTTTCTCCACAGTCTAAGCTGATTTGACCTGATTGACGGAAGAGATAGTGTTTGCGGGAGGGCAGGGAGGGCAGAGAACGGGAAAGGGACTACAAGATGGGGGGGGG
>LOEQ01001244.1:179076-199706 GCA_001685075.1 Bramus lutescens
GGGGGGGGGGCTGGGGGGAGCATAGCCAAAGGAAAGAGGAAGTTCAGAACGTTAAAACTGGGAAAGGAAAGGAATCCTGCAGAGCCCAACATACACAGGCCACACAGTTGTAGCAGCAGACCCCAGGGCTCGGAGACAGGGGAATGTTTGCAGGGCCCAGACTAGCCAGCAGGTCAGACTCCACCCGAGCCCTGCACCACCTCCCCCTTTAATCAAGGCAGAGAAAGTTGACAGGTTTGGCAGCAAAGTGAAACCGTGATTTACGAGGAATCCTGAGATATCTTCCAGTTGACAGTCTTTAGAGCTTGCACAAGCCCACACTTTTGTGGGGGCAGTTAATGAAAGAAACACATGAGTTATTTGTCTTTCATTAGGGATGACATGCAGAAAATACATATCAGAATGAAAAATAGGCCCAAGATGCATGGTCCCGTGGTCAAGAACAAGTGGGAGGCTCAGGAGCACCCATCTCAGGATGGGAAGAGGAAGGAGGGGAGCTGATGCCTTCAGACGCTGCTGGTCTGTGTTGTCTTCAGTAGGTCCTGCAGGAATTCGGGAAGCTGGAAAGGAGGCTCAGGGCTGTGCACAAGGAAACTGAGGCTCAGGGAGGGAAGGAACTCATCATAAGTCACCCAGCTAGTGAGTGACTGAGCCAGGAGTCTGTGCCTGGCCTCTCTGACTCAGCTTCATAGGGAGGCCAGCTGTGCAGGGCCTGGGGTCCACCTGTGCAGATGAAGCTCGGAGTGGGGCCCACGCTGCAGGCACTTACTCCAGACAGATGATCTGGAGACAAGGGAGCCTGGAGCTGGTAATAGGAGGCGAAGACTTTGGTGGTCAGCCAGGTCCAGATAAATCATGACC
Source organism: Bramus lutescens (assembly GCA_001685075.1). Taxonomy (NCBI): domain Eukaryota; kingdom Metazoa; phylum Chordata; class Mammalia; order Rodentia; family Cricetidae; genus Bramus; species Bramus lutescens. Next base: position 179,938 of record LOEQ01001244.1, read on the forward strand.
AAACCTATGGAGTCTAGGGAGATGTTCATGGCCTCTGATGCTTTCTCATTTCCCAGTCTTAGAGCTACTTGGCAGCCAAACCAGGAAGCCCAGTCAGACCCGCATCTCAGATGAGGTACTGTCGGGATGGGTCTCAGAGTCTGCCACTGAGAACGGTGCCGCTACTCCTCTTGACCCTCACTTTCCTGTAACGCTTTTAAAACGTAACCATAACTACCTCTCGGTACTGCTCAGAAAGGTTTTTTAATGCTATAATTGTTACCAACCACACAATAAATAACACATGCTGAGTATATTTCTGCACCGTGCACTGCACTAAGCCCTTTACTGTATCACCTGACAGCCTTCAAGACAGCCATCCACAAACGGCAGTTCTCCTCCAGGAGACAGAAACTCGGAGGAGTTGTCCGCCCAGGCCACACAACAAATGAATATCAGATTCAGCATTTGAACCAAAGTGTGTGTGTGTGTGTGTGTGTGTGTGTGTGTGTGTGTACATATATATCCAAGCCCAGTCCCATGACTGTGGAACCAAGTACTGAGAAGGTAACTGTTCCTCAATGAAAGGGGGTGATAGCCCTTTCTTTGTCCCCTTAAGGCCTGGATTTTCCCAGTGTCCTTTAGGATCTGCCTTAGGTTTTGCTTATCTGGAGTTTTCTGAAAGCCGGCAGAGAGCTAGAGGTGGGAGGGCAGCAGGGGATCCGTGCCCTGGTCCAGGCACCCCTTCTACTCCCTCAGTCTTCCTTCCTTTTAGGGTTTGGCAAACACCATTTCACTTGAGGCCTCTTGTGTATTTGGAAACAAAGCAAGTTTATTTTGGCACTGCAGAGAGGGCCAGTTCCTCTGCTCTGGACGCCTCTGTGGGAAGACTACTAGAAAATGTGGCCCAGGCCACTGTCCATTCCCGTTACTCTCCCAAGCGCACGCGCACATGCACGCACGCACGCACGCACGCATGCACCGCACCATCGCGGCCACAGTGTATGGAGCCCTGAAAAGGGAATGAGAGAAGAGCTTGCCATCAGACACGTCATGAGATTCCCTCTTATCTCTCAGGGCTCACCTCCAAACAAGTGCAACTGATGCCGTGAGCTGCAGTCAGTCCCGTAGATAGCCGTCTCCCCGTCTCCTCCCCAACTTTGGCACATTCCCACCTGTGTATTTGACTTCCTGTAGCAAATGCCTCAAGCCAGGGCCTGTAGCCAGTGCGATGAGTAAAGTCGCATTGAGCTGCAAGGGATGGCTAGTGTTCCCTGGTCCGTGCTCCCGGGGTCTGCCCACATTGGGAATGCAACTGCAGAAGGACTTCTGTACTTCAGAGCTCAGAGTCCCACAGCCCCCTCACGCAAAAGTCTGGCTTTCCCCTGTTTGCAAACAGGGAAATGATGACCCAGAGAGGATAAGCAGTCAATCAAAGTTACAAAGGGGCAGGTCAATGATAGGACCAGGATGTGGTCTGAGTCCAGGCCGTACCAGTCCCCAGTCATGGGACTTTTTCCGAAGCACTTGGGCTGGAACTTCTTCCAGACTTTGTCTGAGCCCGTATCTAGTGCTTAAATCTAAGGAAAGCTTGTGTGCGATGCTTCTGGAGGGATTAAAGTAATATTTGCCCTCTTGTCATTTTTACCCATGAATCACCCAAATCCTAAACCTAGCTTCAGGTAAAGAGAAGAAATCCCTATCTTTGCTCTTGGCTGTGACAATCCTTTAGATATGAGAAGATGGCCCCAGGTGACCCTCTGTCTTGCCTGTTCCAACCCTGGGACCAGTGGGGTGTGGGCGACCAGCCTGTCCTCTTGTGTACTAGCTATGGGATGTGTGAGCACATTTCTCAGTACTTTGGGGTTTCTACCAAAAGGGAAGGATTGCATCTATGTGTCGAGTGGTTAAGGATCAGAAAGGAGGATGATCAACCAGTCAGCGGCGACTTCCAGAGTCTCGTCCTCTGTTCCATCTCTGTGAGTCCCTCTAAGCCTCTGGATGGGCATTACAGACTACAGCTACTTCCATTGCTTCCTTCCTCACAAGTGGGTGTTCCGGTAATGCCAGCTTCCTGAGTTTGGGGGAGCAGGTGATGACAGATTGGGGAGGGCTCTGTATGCCACAGCACAGTGCAGCCACCCTGGTTAGCTGTGCGGTATCCTGTCTGTCCCTAACCATCGCCCGCCCTTCCACCAGGGTTGGCAGAATTGTCTTGACATCTTCTCTTTGAAAGCCTCAATTCTGTACCTCAGCTCCCGGAGCCTTTGATAAAAGACAAAGCAAAACCAAAACAACAACAACAACAAAAAACTAAAGATGATGTTGGGACTCAGAAAACTCTCCAGAGTGTGGCATTTTGGCCTCCTTAATTTTTGCTCCTGTGGCGTGCAATTTTTTGTTTGTTTGTTTGTTTTTCGAAACAAGGTTTCCCTGTAACATTGGAGCCTGTCCTGGACCTCACACTATAGAGCAGGCTGGCTTTAAACTCACGGAGCTCCACCTGGCTCTGCCTCCCGAGTGCTGGGATTAAAGGCGTGCCACCACCGCCTGGTCTGTGTTTTTCTTTTTTCCCTCCTGTAGCACAGGAAGAGGCTTTCTCTACAGTCTCCAACTGTGAGAGAGGTGGCTCCAGGGGAGTTGTAGTTTTCACAGTTGTCACAGTCTCCTCCCTGGTCCCCCACTAAACCCAAAGGAAAGGGGGACCACAGACCAGTTTGCCCACAAAGACCTGCTACAGTGCCTTAAATCCCAGCACTTGGAGGGCAGAGGCAGGTGGATCTCTGTGAGTTCAAGCCCAGCCTGGTCTACAGAGCGAGTTCCAGAATAGCCTGGGCTGTTACACAGAGACACCCCTAAAATGACAGCATTTGTTCACCTGTAGCACCCCTTCTCTGCCTGCTGCCTAGCATCCCAAGCTCGTAGTCTATCCTCTGTAATCAGAGTACTATTTAAACTTAGCCATCTTTCCCCCTTTTTTAAAAAAAATAAGGTTTATTTATTTATATTGTGTATGTGTTGGGGGTATTTTGCCCATTTGTATGTCTGTGCACCATATGCATGTAGTTCTCACAAAGGTCAGAAGAGGGTATTGGATCCTCTGAAACTGAAGTTACAGATGGGTTGTGAGTGACCATGTGGATGCTGAGAACTAAACCCTGGTCTCAAGAACGGCAAGTGCTCTTAACCCCGGAGCCACCTCTCCAGCCCCACCCGGCCTTCTTAGCATCTCATGTTCTGAGTCCTGTGCCTTTCCTCCTGCTAATCTACTGTCAGTTTATTTTGGCAGATGGGCCAGCGACATTTCCGAAGCCACCCTGATGTTAGGAGACAGCTCTCTCCTCATCGTACCGTTACATGTGCCTTGGGCCGGCTCAGTCTTCACATTCTCAGTCATCTAAAAAGAGTGACGTGTGGGGTTTGTGGCCGAGGATAGGCACACATCTCAAAGGCACACAGACAAGGGGAGCAAGGGTGTGGGTGTAGATGGGACCACAAACACCACGAGGATGTGGCTGGAGGCTGGGAGCAGCCTGAGGAGTGTACAGAGGTGGCCCATGCTTCAGCCAGAAGCACCAACATGATGGCTCTTCCCGCTCTTCCAAGCTCACTGTCCCTCCCTCTAGAACCTTCTCTTGAACAGTGCCAGCAGCCTGGGAGGTAGAGGAGGAGTTGAAGAACCCATTTGCAACCCGAATCTTCTCTGGCACAAGGCTGGTGTTTCCTTGACCACCTCACCTCCTCACTGGATCAGCTAGGCCATTCCTCAGGTTGGCCAGCAAAGGGAGCCTGGGAGCCTGTCGACAGCCAGTTTGGGAATGGAGCCAAGACATCTGAGTTTGAACTCCAACTAGAAACCTGCTTTCTTTGCAGACCCTATGCTGATGAATGGGGTAAAAAGTGGAGCCAGGAAAGCAGCAGGTGGGCCACCATGGGGCCTGTGACAGGCAGGCTCAGTGAGAAAAATGACAGATGGGTAGCTGGATTGATCCATGGATTATTAAATCATCAAGCGCATCAGGCCCTCCTTGGATCTCTGTCCAGGAACTCCAGACCCCGCCCCTCCAAAGCAGGTGGAGCTGGGCCTGGCAGCCCTCCACAGCCTCTGCCTCCAGGGCACTCCGAATAGGAGACACACACACTCAGAGTTCCCACCCAGGGTGAGGCTGAAACACGTAGGGTTCCTATTTAAAGCCTCCTCTCATTCATCATTTCAGCACCAACTAACAATTAAACCTGATTCAGTCAGCGCTGACAACACAATCAGCCCAGCACTAACTATTTAAAACTCCGGCCTGGCCTCTGGGGCCTTCAGAACCAGGACTATTTGTCCTGCCAAGAACACAGCCCCGCCCTCCTGATCCAGGATCCCAAGGACATATGGAGGATACAGGTCTGCCTCAGCAGCCCTGGCTGGACTCTCTCCACCAACCTCAGGGCTCACCGAGGGGGCTTTCAGTGGCTGGTGGGGAACCACGGCTCTGGGAAGGCTGGGAGAGGACTCAGGTGCCAGGAGAACAGGAGAGGTACCTGGAGACAGGGAGGAGGGAGGAGGGGGAGGAGGAGGAGGAAGGGGAGGAGGAAGAAGAGGGAGGAAGGGGAGGAGGAGGAGGAAGAGGAGTGGGAGAAGAAGAGGGAGGAAGGGGAAAAGGAGAGGGGGAGGGGAGGGGGAGGAGAAGGAGGCCCGGAGGGGGAGAAGGGGGGAGGGGAAGGAAGATGAGGAAGAGGAAGAAGGAAGAAGAAGAGAAGAAAAGAGAAAAAAGTAAAATCCATACAGGAATAGGACCCATGTATAATATACCCTAATATGAAATTTCTTAACTAAATTAATGAAAGTCTAAAATAAGGGGTGAAATGAGTGTGATACATATGTTTGGCTTTGGGGTGTTCTGGACAAACATGGCAGGTTGTGGAACACCCTGAACATCAGAACTTGAGGGTGAAATACGCCACTAAAATCCACTAACTAGCTCTGTGGCCTTGGCCTGGTCTTTAGGCCTTTCTCAATGTCTTTTCCTCACTAGTGTAATAAGAATAACAAGAACTTGCTCCTTAAGCAAGTTATCTCCTGGGTAGTTAAGAGACACCCCCCCCCCAAGTCTGCTGATCCCAGTAGAAAGACTTGCGGGGCCATCAAATGATACAGCAAAGTCAGGAATAGAGTGAACTGGGGCTAGGATGGGCAGCTTGATGATGGGGCTGCGTGATGTGGCCACAGCTCCCTAGGACCCATTCGTATGGGTCCATACCAGTGCCGACACATCTCTCTGGATGCAGCCAGCCTCAACTCAGCCTTGATGGCCAAGCAAGACTTGAGCAGGCCTAGAGTCAATAAGAAGCCAGGTCAGGCAGAGCCCCTTGCAAAGACTTATCCCAGCCATTTCCCGTTTGACCTCTACGGTCTTCTGAAAGAAAAAACCCAGGCAAAAGAGACAGCTTGAAGCTGAGAGGTTGTGGGATGGTGTGGGGAGCCAGGGCCTGAGGAGTTAAGGCACTGACAGTCACTCATCTCTGTCATTACTGCACAAGGTGACAGGGGCCTCATACATATCTCTAAGCTCATGGTGAGGATGAAGCCATAGAGACCTCTCTGGAACTCCAGGGAGGAGGGGGTGAAGTCAAGATCAGGGAAGGAAGGAATAAGAACACTGGATGAATATGCCTCTGGGGAACCAGGGAGGTGTGAGCAGGCCCAAGAATGGCTGCTTCCTAAAGTCCCCAAGGCTTCTTCATTTGTCTAAGGACTCCCAGAAGGCTAAGATGCAGGGTCTCACCAACCCAACTGAATTTTAAGCCCCTGGAAGGCAGGGTCATGATGTCAAAAACTGGTTTGGATCCTGGGCCTAGAATGGGCGGTCTGGAAGTCATCTCCTACTCCTGCTACTTACAGACTGATTTTTTGAAAAGACATCTTGTCTTGAGATTGAAGATTAAAAATAGAGCATATCTCACAAGGCCATGGGAAAAGCAAACGAGTTCATCTGAGTGAGTGCTTAACAAACCATCGCCATTTGGTTTGCCTCAGAGCAGCTAGCCCCAGACCCGTCTACAGCCTACAGCAGGAGCTCAGTGTGGAGGACTGTCAGGCACAGCAGGGCCAGAGAGCAGATGCCACACGGGATGTGGAGGTTATCGGCAGGGAGAGAACCATTCCAGGAGCATGCTGTTCCTAGCTTCAGTCTGCCCTCCGGCTTTCACAGCTCTGTCTTCCCCGGGATGGCTGCTTTCCCCCAGATTCTTCTGGGACTCTTTCCGGGGAGTCACAGTCCCAACAACAGATGTCAAAATAGACGACAAGGTCTCGCAGGCCCCACAGACGTGCCACAAGATGCCACCGAGCATTTGCAGGGTGTGCATCTCAAGCTCTTGGCCGTGAAGGACCACTTTAGAAAGACCTCACCATTCATGGATCAACGCTTTTATGAAATGTAATCAAAATGAATCTCTAGAACAATGATCATGTCTCGGGCCTGGTGGAAAGCTGCGGTGACAATTTCTAAATGTTTGCTCAGAATGTCTGTGCTTATCTCATGAGCAACCAGCGACTGTTTTGCCAGACCACAACCACAGCTTAGCTACAGTACAGGCGAACTTCCTCTTTTCCTTCCTGAGTCTAACCCCATCCTTGATGGGGTAGGTAGGCAGAGTCTTGGAGCTGGCAGGAATGGAGATGGCCTCCTCTGATATGCTCAGTGCAGATAGCCTGTATGATGTGGTGGCTAACTGGCCAGGTCAGTGGCAGCCTGGAGAGAAGACATAGGGGAATGCCTTGCCAGAAAGGACACTCCAAGTCTGAGAAGCACAGCCCCTTTAACCTTTGACACCTTGGCACTGAAGGTCCCTCCATTTATATCTTCTGGGCAAGCTAAGGGGCTATCAGGATAATAGTTGGTGGTAGCCATCTGTCTCTGGACTCTCACCAGCCACCTTTGGCCACTCCTTTGAGCGTCACTCCCAGGGCAGCACACCAGACCTACATGTTTGCAGCTGGCTGGCGTGTTCAACGCCTGCTGTCTTGGGGTCCTCCTGCCTAAGTGGTGTTGACAGTTTCATGACTGCCTCTCTCTCCCACGGTGATGCCTCCTGACAAAGAGAGAAACATTGGGAACATTAGCGTGCTCTAAGGGTAGAGTGAGCTCTCCGGGGTTAACTAAGGGGACACATACAGTTACTACTGCTACTGCTGCTGCTGCAGAGACGTGCTGGGAGCAGGGGCCTGAGCTGGGAGGAGTTTCTGAGTCAAAGAGGGGCTGACCTATGTTTGAGGCCCAACAACCATCTCCCAACACCAGCCCTGAGGAAGTTGGGGGTTTGCTAGTGTCCTTAACCCACACCATCGTCTTTCCTACTCTTCAACGTATCTTCGCTACCTCCCTATCATGGGGGAACCAGAGTCCTCATGCCTCTGGCAACCACACACTCCAGTCTCTGCAGGACAACTCAGATCTAAGATATTCATAACCCACATCAGACCACATGGCATTGTGTAGCAACTGCCCAAAGCCTCTTCTACGGTTCCTCTGGTTCACCGACGGTGTGGCATCTAAACTAAGGTGTCAGGAACTGAGGTGGCTTGGGGGCAGAGGGTGAGAAGAGGACATAAATTAAAAGAGTGACCCATGGAAAACCAAACTCCTGCCAGGAAAAATAATGTCTTAGTCAAGGATGCACCAGCCAGGTCAGGAAGATATTCAAGGGATGCTAAGGTGACCCCTTATCCAGCCATAGCTGTTGGGGGCTGAGAAGACCAGCTGCCATCTTGGCCTAACATAGTAATATCATTCCTGCCGTGGAAGGCAAGATGCCAAGTTGCATAGCAGAGAAAGAAAGTCTAGATCCTTCTCAGTTCTAACTCCAGCTCCACCTCACGTGGCCCCGTAAACGTGTACAAGACACAGGCCACTCTCGGCTTCCCTATAAATAGGAATTCTCTTACCTACACCCGGGACTGTTGTGAGTGCCATGGAGGAAACACTTGAAAAACTCAGGGAAGTCAGACTTAAGACGCTGACAAGGGGGTCTTCAGAAGTCAAGCCCAACTGTGTAACTTTGCATTCAGGGTCTGCTCTGCTCTGTACTCTGTGAGGGTTGGACCAGCTGACCTCGGGTAGCATTTTTCAGCTCTAGCCTCTGTCTTCACCATCTTTACTTACAAAGAGCAATGCTATTATCCCACTCTGCTGGAGGGACCAATTCTGAGTTGATGCTGAGCAGACCCAGCTATGTTCCCCACGACAACTCAGAGCCTGTGCCCAGGGCTTCACTCTGAACAGTGACTGCCTGAGACTGTATGAGGCAGCCAAGCAGAGGGAGGGAAGAGGGATAGAGGGAAGGAAGGAGGGAGGGACGGAGGGACAGAGGGACAGAGGGAGGTGAGGCCTGCCCACTCCCCAGAGCTCTGCAAGTAAGCTGTGTGCTTCGCTTCCCCCTGCACGCTCTGCTCTAACCCAGGCATGTAGGACCTTGCAGGTTGACTCCAGGGAGCCCAGGTCCTTGAACTGGTCTCTGGTTATCAGAGGCCACTGTGCTTCTTGGAGAAGTGAGAGAAAATGACAACCCAGAACTGTCTTTCCCCAACTCGAACTACCCTTGTCTTTCATCCTAGGAACACTTGTGTGTCTTGGCCGTGTCCCACTAAAAATTCCTGTCCCTTTGAGTTTGCTTTGCCTGTTCTCTCCAAAGTCCCCCTCCCGCCCAAGGAGATAAGCAGACTGCAGAAGGACTGAGGCATGAAGGCCACACTTCATGCCTTCCCATGCCCACCCTCAGCCCATCCTAGTGGCAGATGCTCAACTGTCTTGCAAGAAAGTCATGTGGGATGCTGATAGCTTACAAGGGCTTCCTCTTGCTTCATTTTGTGAGATCCTCGGTGCATACTCATGACAGGCATGGTGTGCGTAACAGGAAGTACACACTCAGAGGGTTGCATGAGTCCTTGCTGATCACACAGTACCACAGGGAGCCCTCCTAGCCTGAGCACCAGCTAGTCAGCTGTCTGTGTGGCCCTTTTCTCTGGACACAACCCCCCGCTGACTGACCAAGACAACTTTATCAGGTCTCAAGCCTCCTTTAAAGTCCTCCTGCACCAGGGCCTTTGCTTGGTCATCCTCTGCCTCAAATACCCTTGCCTGTTTTGTTGTTGGGACTGTGTCTCAGTGCGTGGCCCAGACTGGCCTTTAACTTATGATTCTTTGTCTTTGTCTCCTAAGTTCTGGGGTGGATGCCACCAAGCCTGCTCCCCTTGTCTATATTTTTTCTCCCTTTAAGTTCTGCATAGCTCACGCCCCTTCTCCACACAAGAGCTCTATTGCACATATGGAACGGACCCTCTTAGGTCCCACAATGCACTTGAATTGGCTCTATGACATTTAATAGTTGTGGCATTTCTCCCTCAACACCTCTTCTCTCCTTCTTCCCTAGTAATAGGACCCATGGGTCTTCGTCAGTCACATGATGTCTAGACAGAAGCCTGTACTTTCTATCTAGACTCATGTAATAAGTTTCAGCCAACAGGGTATCAGCAGTATCATTTATGACTTCTAAGAAGTAGTCATAAAAGTTTTCCTCCTCTGCTCTCCTCCACAGTAGCATGATGGCTTGAGTTAGAGAGGCCTTTGAGGACCATAAGGTGGACGCCATGTTTGTGTTGGCAGGGAACTAAAACTCAAGACTCCCATGACCCAACTGCCCTACCCTCTGGGGTGTTTGCTCCCACATCCTGTTTATCTGAGGTGTGATCAACCTCTGTCTTGGTGTAACCATTACTTTGAGCATCCTGTTACATAAACCAAAGCTACCACCACCAGTTAAAAACAACAAACAAGCATTGACAGTCCAGAGGGAAAAGAGACAAGCTAATGGACATAGCCAACTGGATAAATCTATGTAGTATCATTTCAGGGCTGTCTCTGGGAAGATGCACCGTTCTTTACACACTGTGGAGAAAGATGATACCACTGTTCAACTGAGTCATAATGCTCTAAAAACAGCCCCACATGACATGCAAGCCAGTCACACCAGCTTTTCATTTGTTGGACATTTTTTTACTGTTTATTCCAAGGGATTTCACAATCACCCCTGCCTCTGGCTGCTTGCAGTGTGGCAGGCCATCTTTTTAAATATATCTCAGGAACCAAACCTAACACAGCTTTGTCTATTTGTGTCTTCCTCTCCTGTCCCTCAGGGCACTTGCTTGTTGCTTGGGAAAACACTGGCTTCAGTTACTCCTCCAATGACGGATATTCGCCTCACTAATAACAAATGTGTGCCTTCCCTCTCTGCCCGTCATTCTTCAGGCTCAGCAATTCATTTCTCTGCTGAAGCATAGCACTCTGGAAGGCACCTTAGTTAGATGGCCGTTACCAAGCATAGGTAACACATAAGCCTGCACGAGACTCATGTAAAAATGTGACCAAGATTGTGCTTACTCAAACAGCAAATACAGTGTATTCCTGACTGTAAGCACAGCTCCACCTCAGCCAGGAGAGAGCATGTGTGCATGTGCATTTGCACACCCGAGTGTGTGTGTTTGCATGTTTGTGTGTGCGTTTGAAGTGTGTGTGTGCGCGTGCATGCGTGCACATTCTAAGGATCTTCCGGATACTGGAGGAGGATGGGATGGGAATTGACTGCCTAAAGGAATGAGCTTCCTCTCAAGTTGATGCAAACATTCCCAACCTAGAGTGTCATGAAGATAGCACAGCACTACAAATGTGTCAAGTGTTCATGCTGTGCTTTGTGCTTCAGTTAAAACAATACATTTCGTATTATGTGCATTTTATCCCATTTTTAAAAGTTGTGTTTATTATTGGGGGGTGTGTGTGTGCTGTTTGTTGGAGCGGTTGTGTACAGTGTGGAGGTCAGAGGGCAACCTTGTGGAATCAGTTCTGTCTTTCCACCACTATGAAAGTTCCAGGGAACGAGCTCAGGTCACCAGGTTTGCACAGCAATCGCCTTTATCCACTGAGCCTTCTCACCAAGCCTATTCTTTTTTTAATGTAATTTTTATATTTGGAAATGATGACTGCTTTTATTCAGAAAGTATTGAGTTTTAAGTGACAGAAGTCATTCTGAAAAGGCTGTATGCCATGTGATTGCAAGAGTATAATATAAAAAACAAGACTATGGAGATGTTGGAAAGATCTGTGGTTGCCAGGAGTCAGTGAGGGGTACAAAGTATTTTTAGGGCAGAAAACTATTCCGTGTGATACTATAATGATTGACATCTGCCACTATGTTTTGTTCACAACAATAGGACACCAAGCCACAAGGTGGGCCGTGGACGCTAAGCGACCGTGATGTGTCGTGTGGGCTTGCTAACGACTCTGTGCACGTGTGCTGAGGGATTGCAGCAGGAGCTGTGCACAGCCGAGGGCTGGGGACATCTCGGAACCTTTCTCACGTTTTGTTGCAAACCTCAAATTGCTCTAAAAGAATGAAGTCTTTAAACAGTGTTCTACGTACTTTACAAAACTAATCTAAAGTGTTCTCAATTGCAGCCTGGAACAGAGCCAGTGATTTCTAATGTCCATTTCTGTGGAAGTACCAAGGCCTCAGGACCTCATGCCATAGCTCACTTCCCCAGCCCCATAACAGCCAGTGGGCTTCCTTCAGTTCTGCTCTGACAACGTGTTTTGAAAATATGCCTCTGTTCCCACCCAACCGTACATTAGAGGATAATTTGAGTATAAAGTAAATCTCACTTGGTTCTCATGTGACTTTCCACATGGGAAATGCTCGGCTAGTGATTGACAGATTACAACCTGCTGGCTGATGGGCAGTTTTTATGAATCAAGATTCACTGGGACACGCAGCACTGGTTCATTCACCGCTGACTTAAGGCTGTTTTTACAACACTGCAGACTTGTGAACAGATGGCTCGCCAGAGCTGAAAGTCTATCAGGCTTCTGAAGGAGTCTGTGGGAACCTGGCTGTGTGTTATGATGGTTGATCTTGATTGTCAACTCAATTGAGCTGAGTGAGTCCCAGTAAAGCATCCCACTGGGTAAGTCTTCCAGGGCATTTCCAGAAACAGATCATCCCCCAACTACACTCCACTGACGGCTTCTCTGATGGCTAAGATCTGCCCAGTCACAAGGGTGTCTACTCTCTCAGACTGCAGATGCCCTTCCCCCGCTTTGCACCAATGCTCCCTCCCGAAAGACCAACTTCAGAGCCTTTTCAAGGAAAAATATATTTATTGTATTTATGTAGTCTCATCACTTAATGTTTTTAAAAACTACATTTTTATTATGGCCATTCATGTCTTTTTTTTCTATGTGTCACCGATGAACTATTTTTAATATGCTTTATCTCATTTTGCAATAACTACTGTGATAGTCTTTAAAATTTATATTATTGTGATAAAAAATCACATAGCATAAAAGTAATTATTTTTCAGTGTATAATTCAGTAGTGTTAAATAAATTCACCTTGTAAAACCTCTCCACAATTTTTTTCATTGAATTTTTTTTCTGGACAGGGTTTCATCTGTGTAACAGCCCTGGCTGTCCTGGAACTCACTCTGTAGGCCAGGCTGGCCTCAAGAAGATCTGCCTTCCTCTGACTCCTGAGTGCTAGAACTAAAGGTGTGCCAACACCACCAGCATTCATTGAAATTTCTAATGAAACTATATTTTCACAAAAATAAAATGAAATAAAATAATAAAATCTTCTAAAAAAAAGCAAGCAAACAAACAAAACACTTCTCTTTGCCCTCCATTCCCACTTACTGATGTCTTACTTTATGTTTCTATATGCAGAATCATACAGAACTGGATTTTGGAGACAGGTTTATATGGCTTGATCTAATGTCCTCAAAGCTCATCTGCATTGAATATGTCAGACTTTTTATTGTTTCTTTTTTTTTTTTCCTAGACAGGGTTTCTCTGTGTAACAGCTCTGGTTGTCTTGGAACTCACTCTGTAGACCAGGCTGGCCTTGAACTCTTGGAGTGCTGAACTCACTCTCTGACTGAGTGCTGGGATTAAAGGTATGTGCCACCACCACCTGGCAGACTTTCTGCCCTCCCTAAGGCTAATATTACTCTCTATATACTGTTATGGCTTGAATGTCTGTCCCCCAAATTGTTATGTTAGAATTTAGCCCATGGTGTGGCACTAAAATGTGGCACACTGGGGAACTTCTGAAACCATGAGGGATCCACCTCCATGTAGGAGGGGATTAGTGATCCTATGAAGGGACAGAGGTAGGACATCTCTCCCTTCGCCCTTTCACTACACGAGGACACAGGTTTGGTCCTTTCTGCCCTGTCAGCACAGCAATGCAGCCATTTTTGAAGTTGAGAGTAACCCTTACCACACAGACTCTGCCGGGGCCTTAATGTTGGACTTCCAGCTTCCAGAACAGAGAAAAATGAATTTCTGAAATGCTTTCTTTGGGGTGGTGTTTTTGCTGTTTGGTTTGATTTGATTCAGGTCTGTGGGTCTTACTGTGTAACCCAGGCTAACCTCAAAACCATAATCCTCTCACCTCCACCTCCTGAGTGCTGGGGTTTACAGGCATGTTTCACCACATCTAGCCCAAGTTTTTGTTCTTTGTAAATACCAAGCCTTGGGTATTTCATGTCAGCAGTACAAACAAACAAAGACGTGGATACACCGCATTCGGCTTATCCATTCTTCCACTGATGGACACTTGGGTGGCTTCCACCTCCTGGCTGCTGGGAGCCTTGCTGCTCTGATTGCAAATATGTAAGTATCTCTTCCAGACCCTGCTTGAATTCTTTGGCATCTATCCTCAGAAGTGGAATTACTGGGTTATATGGTAATTGTATGTTGAACACTTTAAGGAACCGCCAAACTGTTTTCCCGAGTGATTGCACCATTTTTCAATCCCACCACACAAGGGCTCCAGTTTCCCCCCGTTCCTTGCCACACTGGTTATTTTCTTTTTTCTTTTTTATATGGTAGAATCCAGAAGGGTGTAATACGATGTCTCCTTATGGTATTGCTGCACATTTCCCTGAAGATCGAGGGTGGCAATTATCTTTTCATATGTGTGTTGGCTGTTTGTATAAAAGTGTGTGTTTGAATGATTTGCGCATTTTAAAATCAGCTGACTCAATGTTTTCTAATTGAATTGGATAGAAGTGAGAGCAGGCATCCTTGCCTTGCTCTGATCTTAGAAGAAAGTTCTCCATCTTTCACCGCTGGCCATGATGTTAGCTGTGGGCTTTCTGTATTGTGTCAATTAATTTCTTTGTGTTCTTAGTTTCTTGAATACAGAAACAGTAAGTAATCCCTGTGGGCTCTGCTGTGAAGTTTTGCATGGCATGGTGATTTTGAGGCATGCACAGGTCACACAACAACAGAATCAACTTCAGACAATGGGAACAAATCCAAGCTAATGGAGAAGAAACTGAGTCAGGGAGAAGACAAGCAGCTTGCCCAAGATCATGGAGTCAGTGGGAGTCCAGGCTTGAGCCAGATGCCACATTTTCACCTACTTATCTCCACTTATTTTTAAATAGTAGAACTCAACCTTGAAAGGAATAAAGACACTTGATCAAGGTCATCTAGCAGAAGGTGGTCCAGACTTTCACACAGGGAAGGTGACAAATATACACAAACAAGAGATGAAATTCAATGACTCCATCTTCTCTTTTCTCCATAGAAAAAGCCCCCTGTAGATAGCATCCCAACCTCCCCACCACTGGCTGTAGATAGCATCCCAGCCTCCCCACCCTGGCTGATTCTTCCACTGGACAGAGTGCCCCACTTGCCTTCTGAGCTTAGACCAGCCACTGTGAAGGCGGCTCCTCCTTGCTTTTCTCTCTGTGTAGTTAGGCAACAGCACCCACTACTGACTTCTCTCAGGCCCCACACCGTCTCTGACAAGATAAGGTTGTGCATGCTTGTGTGAGCCTATAGTCCCAGCCACTTGGAAGGCTGAGGCAGTAGGATTGCTTTATCCCAGGAATGCCAGGCTAGCCTGGTCAACATAAGAAGATCTTACCTTCTAAAATAAATAAATTTTAAGTTAAAGACTTCATTTTTCTCTTTTATGTGTATGTATGGAGGCCTGAGTGTGTGTGAGTGTGTATGTGTGTGTGTGTATGTGTGGTGTAGTATGGATATGTGTAGAAGGAGACTGCTCTTACATTTCGCACCCACACAGACCCAAATAATCACATGGAAACTATATTAATTACAACATTGTTTGGCCTGTTAGCTCAGGCTTCTTATTAACTAACTCTTACATCTTAAATTAATTCATTTCTATTAATCTGTGTATTGCCACGAGGCTGTGGCTTACTGGGTAAGGTTCTGTTCTGATGTCTGTCTCCTTCGGCAGTTACATGGAGTCTCTTTGACTTCACCTACTCTCTCTCTATATATCTTTTCCAGCCTGGCTATATTCTGCCCTGCTATAGGCTGAAGCAGCTTTTTTATCAACCAATGGTAATAAAACATATTCATAGCATACAGAGAGGAATCCCACATCAGGCATGTATGTGTATGTGTGGTGTGTATGTGTATATGTGTGTTGTGGTTTGTATGTGTGGTGTGTGTGGTGTGGAGGGTGTGTGTATGTACACATGCAAGTGCCTAAGGAGACCATAAAAGGGCGTCAGATTTCCCGGAACTGTAGATACAAACCATTGTGAGTTGCCTGATGTGGGTGCTGAGACTTGTCCTCAGTTCTCTGCAAAAGCAGCAAGTGCTCTTAACTTCTGAGCTATATCTCCAGCACCCTAAAAGTTTTAAAGACCGACAAGGTAAGTGAGTGTTAGGGCTACAGAACAGGAACCAGGTCACCTGACAACCCCGCCCAGCCTCCAGCAGTCACAAAGGTCGCCTTTGGCTCACCATCCATTCGACTCACCTGCCTTCTCTATTGACCCTGATGAGTGGAAATGCTGCTTGCTGGACGTCATGTTCCTGTTTGACTCATACAATGCAGTCTTCTTGTCCAGTTCAAGATTTGCCCTTCCTGTGCCAGGCTATAGTCCCACAGTGGGGGAAACAGAGAGAATTGGTGTGCACTGAACTCAGTGGGGAAGATGGGCACCAAGCAGAGTTACAGTGCAGAGTGACAAGTGCTATGCTAGGGACATCTAGCCCTGCAATGACACAGAAGAGGACCAAGAAGAGCAAGAGGGCTTTCCAGAGCGCGAAGCCAGGGAGATGTAGATGGGTGGATGGAGTTCAGCA
The DNA here is from genome assembly GCA_001685075.1 of Bramus lutescens. Classification (NCBI taxonomy): domain Eukaryota; kingdom Metazoa; phylum Chordata; class Mammalia; order Rodentia; family Cricetidae; genus Bramus; species Bramus lutescens. Next base: position 196,092 of record LOEQ01001244.1, read on the forward strand.
GCCCAGGGCAGGAGAGTCCTGCAGAGACTTGTCTGTCCTCTATAGCTCACAGCGATTCGGGGTGCACTATCACCTCTGGGTCCTGGTTGGCCCCAAACCCCTGCTTTCCCTCCCCTAGCTGAACCTCACATGGAGTTCACTCAAGGGTCTTTCCCTAGTAGCTGTCTGAGTCACCCTGCAGAGCAACCTACAAGTCTGCAGAGGGTGAGCATCCCAGCGCCTCTTGGATGCCCAGAATCTCCCGCTAAGGTCCAGCTTCCACAGAATGAGTGGCCCACATCCCTTCCTCTGCCACTCCTGAGAGCAGGGTAAACTGCTAGGCAGCAAAGGCTAGTAAGCTCTTCTGGCTTGAATCTTCTGAGGGTCAGCCCGGGTTAGGCTCTTTGGGACACTTAGAGACATCCCTATAGAATCAGGGAGGAGACCCCTGATACTAGCATGGGGCAGCAGGATCAGGTAGGCCTGGGCTCACATCTCTGCTTTGCCACTTGCTTTATGACACTGGGAAAGTTAATCAATCCTTTTGCCCCTCCATTTATGGATGGAAATGGAGGATGCTACCCCAGATTCCGGATATCCATGGAGATAACATGAATGTCTCCATGGACATCCATTTCTTTGCTAGCCCCACACCCCTTCTTCCTGATATTCTGGATGGAACTGAGCTCTGAGCAAATATAACTCTTGGTGACATTACAAGCAACTTTATCTTCGCCTTTCTTCTGCCTGTGATCTTTCTGTTCATGTCTAGCCAGAGCAGCCTTCGATACTTAGAATTTCCAGCTCCAGTGTGAGACACGGCCCTTCGCACTCCTGTGAGGGGAACATGGTATACAGTGTGTGTGTTCTCTCCCCAGACTGTCCCCCTTTGCCTCAACCGTTTGCCCTCTTCCTCTAAAAGGGATGCAAGAGATATAATTGTGTTTAATACTTCCGTATTAGATAGACATTTTGTCCCAGTGCCTCCGGGAGCTGACAGCTTAACACCCAGCAGATTGATACTCTACCACACCCTTGTTCCAAGAACCCAAAACCAAATAGACCTTCGCACATGGCCTTCTGAACCGTGTCCTGCTTGCTCTGGGGACATCCCTACTGTGAGTTAGCATGTACTGTGTATTCGGGAAGGGAGCCAGGCATCCTCAGTTCTCTCTGACCTTAAGGAAGACACTGATTTCATGGTGCTTCACTGATTCTAACCATAAAAATGGATATATTTTTGAAAATCCAGTCTCATCTTCTATAGCAGTGTCAGGATTAAACATGTTGAGTGTGACTGGGTGGAGGCAATGAATTCTTGCTTTATAAGTATCTCTAAAGTCTTCAGACAGACCAGGGGCATGGAGGGGAAGTATGGATGGGGGAGTCTTGCCCTTAGGGCTCTCCCCCCTTCGGTGGGAGGTGATGCATATGACTCAGAACAGAAATAATCACAGTCCCAAGCAATTTACAGGTGGGTCATAGTCCCTGGTAAGGCCGCCAGCTGGCTACCTTTGAAGAAAACAGACACTCCATGTTCAGAATGGCTCCTTAGAGGACCCTGGGTAGGGCCCTGAAGACAGCAAATAAGATTAATGAAGAGAGATGGAGGAGTAGGGGGTGAAAGCCCTCCCTTTAACGTTCCTGGGATACGGTTATATACCCACTCCATCCTGGAGATTGTCAGGGCCTCTCAGAAGAATGAGAAGTGTTCAGAGACACTGATGCCCAATGTCCCCCAACACACACCCATCACATGCACGCATGCACTCACACATCTGTCCCTGCTCCGCTCCGCCAAGTTCTCAGGTCACTGCTGTGGGGGTTGCAGAAGCAGCCTCAGGCATTCTGTGCATCCAGGTTTGAGAACAAGCTCCTCCTCAGACCTTGGCAGGAGCTGGGTGGCTTATATTTAAAAAAAGAAAGAAGGAGGGAGGGAGGGANGGAGGGAGGAAAGAAGGAAGGAAGGAAAAGAACGAAAGAAAAGCTAGAAGAGAAAGTAATTATTTTTAAATGCCATCTTGTCAGGGTGGCTTGTTGGTGTCACATGGCTTCCCCCAATTCCCCACTCCCAAGCCCCACACACCTGGGCCAGCTGGAGGCCACTGCCCTCATAGTCTTCCAGCTATAGCCAAGTCTCCTTCTCCACACACGTTTCCCTCCTGGAGGCCATCTTAGCGTCAGGAACCGCGCTCCCAACTGTGGAGGCACCTCTTAATGTCACGCTTGTCAAATGCTGTAATCCTCCCGACACTGAGCAGTAGCAGAGAATTTTCCAGAAGGATCAGAAGAGTCCTTCCCGAGAGGGTGTTCCTGTGGAGGCTCTGGACTGGGAACCTGGATCCCAACCGGAATGCTGCCTCTCTACTAACTGGCTGCCTGCCTGGGCTTTCACGTCTGTGCCATGAGAGCACCCGAATGACCTACAGACATCAGAAGCTGGGACAGCTGCATCTGAGGTGTGGCCCACCTCCCAGACCCTGCTTCCTGGGGCCTCCGCCAAGCCCCAGGCTTCCTGATGAGCGAGCCATGGGCACAATGGGGGCCTTCACAGAGTCTCTGTGTGGTTTTACTAGGGAGCAGACTACAGGAGGTAGGAGTCTCTGAACTTGCACAGAGGTCTCATCTGTGTTCCCCAGGGGAGAGAGGAGCAGGCTGACCAGTCCAAGGACATTCTACCTTGCCTCTGGATTTTTCCATGACCTTTTCAGAGTCTTTCTTTTAATCATCAAATAACCCTTCAGCAGTAGAGCTAGCTGCATTTTACACACAGGACACTGAGATGCTGAGGTAGTGGGCAAATACAGGGACAGTTTAGAGCAATGCTTCTTAACCCTTTGTGTTGGTGAACAACCCTTTCACATGGGGTCACACATTAGATATCCTGCATATGAGATTTATTACAGTAACAAAATTATGGTTATGAAGTAATAACAAACGTAGTCTTTATGGTTGGTGGTCACCACCACGTGAGGAACTGTATTAAAGGGTTGGAACATTAAAAAGGTTGAGAACTGCTGGTTTAGAGGCTCCGCCCCCTGCCCTCCAGTCTGGCTGGTCCTCGGCCATCTCACTCAGTAAAGCAGACACTACACTGTTGACTGCTTTGGGAGAGAGGGGTCTCAGAGTCACCTTTGTTCACAACAGTTGACCCAGGGCCCCAAAAGCATCTGTAGCAGGAGCAGGTACTCATGGAGGACATCCTTCATGCCACTTCAGACTGTCCTCATGATGCCATGGTTTGACAGACTTGCAGGGGTCAGCTGGAGGAGGAGCATTCCACACACAGCCAGAGTTCAAGCTCAACCCCGAGTTCCTCCTTTACCAGTATTGTTGCCATCCTCAGGAGCAAAGTTAGCCCTAGAGGGTTACGGTGCACACCCCAATTCTGTGCTGCCTCTTTCTTAGACATGTAGCCGATGAATGTGAGCAGGTTTAGGCCTGGTCCTCATAGCAAAGAAAAAATCCAGATCAATGGAACCCAAGACTTTAACAGTCTTGTGCCATGAAACCATCCCTTCCTTACCCAAGTGTGTAGTGAAAGGCGAGCAGGCCTGCTTTTCGTCCTGCCCAGCTCCTGCACGGCTAGCTTGTACCCCGAAATAACAACACACAAATTGTATTCATTTAAGCACT
>LOEQ01001245.1:0-14959 GCA_001685075.1 Bramus lutescens
CTACAAGAGCTAGTTCCAGGACAGACTCCAAAGCTGCAGAGAAACCCTGTCTCAAAAAACCAAAAAGAGTTAAGTGCTGCAACCAAGTAGCACTGACTTCAAATCCTGGCTATCTTACTACTTATAACTCTGTATGGCTGCACTTATCTTGAATAAAACATAAGCTTGGGCTGCTACTTTTCAGTTGCAACGTAAAAGCAGAGACAAGGTACACATTCCAGAGCTCCAAACATAGCACAAAACCACAAACTACAACTTCATCTAAAGTAACAGTAGCACATGTAACTATGGAAATGAAGACAAAAGTCCATTACAAATTTCAAGTATCCTTAAACTTCCAATTTCAAAGCGCTTACTCCTCAATAGCTCTAATTGTGTTAACTAGAATATCATGAGTATGAATTTCTAAACCTACAGGAAATCTCTAGGCCTTAATAGGATTCAGTTAGATTATCAGTGTCTCTACTATATATAAAATGCCAATTCTCTTCCCAGACATCCAAAGGTACTCTCTGAATGAATCATGGCGATAAAAATGTATTTGTGAGACTTGCCCTAATGCTAACCTGCAATACTATGTTGAGGACAAACAGCACAGAAATTTGTACTCTACTGCACTACAGAATAATTTAAATTAGTACCGTGTTAAGAGTAGGAAGATAGTATTTTCATAATGTGGAACTTTTTAACACCTGAGGGGGTGGGGGAATAGGTATATCACCTTTCTTGAAATGCCATCAACATGAAAATCTAGAGAGAAAGAAAAATCAAATCCTTAATGATTTCATGCCAAGTAGCTCTAGCCAGCTTTAACTGTTTTTGTATCTGTTGGTGACAGAACTTTCTAAAAAGAAAAAGAAATAGCCCAGTAATTTAGTGTTTTGAACCTTTAAACAATACTTATATTATTATAAAGTTTACATTAAATATTTAAGGTTTACCCCCCACCCTCATGCCTAATTCATATACTGCAAAAGAGAGAGTAGCAAGACATTGGAGACATACTTCACAGCATTCAAGTCCAGTGTAGCATACAAGTAATACAAGCACTTCATCCGTTCTGTGGTTTCCAAATTATGAGGAACCATGTACTGAGCAAAGATCCGTTCAACAAGTAACCTATAAAAGAAAAGACTCTTTAAGGATACTAAGTTTAATTATAAAAACTGTAAAAAAAAATCACAAATTAAGTAAGTCCCTTCTTTCAAGAGTGGAGAAGAAATGTATTTCAAAGGAAGAACTTAGCGCTCTATGTCTGCAACGGTCCTACATCTTGGAAAACATCTGTGTATCAAGGACTAACTGACCATATCTGTACAAGAAAGTTCAGAAAGCTACACCAGGCCTCTCTATGCATTCCATTCGCCCAAAACTAAAAACAAAAGGGTATTTAAAGTCACAAAGAAAGAATGTATATAACATCCAAAACTCACCAAATAACTGAAAAGCACATCTGTGTATGGGCCCTGACTTACCGATCGTCGATGCTGTTCTGATAATATATGTGTAGTAGCTTGTCCTTGACCCAGGATATCTGTTTTGCAGCATCTTTGCCAGCTGCTGACTGTAAAGCATATTTCTTATAAATCTGGGCAAGTCCCATCATGGCTTCTTTGCGTACTCTCCACTTAAAATAAAAACATATAAAAGTTCTCTTTATAAGGTAAAAATGCTTCCATTACCAGTGGGTGCAGTGGCACACACCTTTAATTCCAGTACTTGAAAGACAGAGGCAGGCAGATCTCTTTAGAAGTCAAGGCTAGCCTGGTCTATGCAGTGAGTTCCAGGATAGCTAGATCTACAGTGAGATCCTGTCTCCAAAAACACAAAACAAAATAAAAATGAAACAAATAAGCAAAAAAAACCCCAAAGGTTTCCATTACATAAATTCATTATAATAGTGTGCTGGTTAATCTTCAACATCAACCCCACTAGATTTAGACTTGCCAAGGAAACAAACTAGGCACATTTGTGAAGAGCGTTTCCAGGCAAGCTTAACTGAGAAAGAATAACTCACTCTCAATGTAGGTAGAAACATCCCATGGACTAGGGTCCCTGATGGAAGAAAAAAGAAAGCTAGCTGAACATCAGTATTCAACTCTTCATTTTACAAACCTTACTTTATACTGGACCTCAGAGAGCTCCAACTTATAATTTATTTAGGAAAGAAAAGGTATTTTCTAATGTAATACCATTAAACTTCAAGTATTAAAAATAAAACTCCACTGAGAGTGTTACTATACATCTTTAATCCCAGCACTCAATGAGGCAAATCTCTGTGGGTTCAAGGCCAGATTAGTCTATACACAGAGTTTCAGGATATCCAGAACTACATAAAGAGATTGTTTCAAAAATAAAATAGCAAACAAACACAGAACAAAACCCTCTGGGATTCACCCACTCTCCTACTTACCCGTTTGTCCAATGTTCGCTCTCTAACAAAATTAAGTAAGTGATCGTTGACAAGAAGAATATCCTTTTTAGCAGCTGTTACTATAGACACAATGACATCATGTCTAATGGCTTCCTCGGGGTCATGTGATCTCACTTTAAGATACTCTGAAAGGTAAGAGTTTCTGATTAAAATGAAACTTTTAATAATTATCATATTGCTTTAGAAGATTGGAAAGGCCTTTGAAAATCAACACAGCAAAAGTAAACCCTAAGTAGAATGTTCACTATTTCAAGACAATTAAGAGCAAAAGAAGGAGGGCAAAGCTGGGCATTCCTTTACAAACCAAATGCCATGTACAACTGAAAAGTGAAATTTTGTTTCAGTTTTCCAGGCAGGAAAGTTGATAAGCCTGTCTCTAACTCATTTAGTTGATCATATACATGAAAAGGTGTATCATTGTTAAGCATGTCATCATCATTTTCTATATAAATGAATAAAACATGCTGTTTAGTTGGTGTTATTGGGAAATAATGAAGTATTATCATTTCTATGCTGTAATTAGTGAAACCCTGAATACAATTACTGAAGGAAGAAAGCTAAGAGTCTGGCTGACAAGACCTTGTTTCCATGTGATCCAACTGAAGTACAAGTATCTAAATTAAGAATCTGAACAATAACTCATCACGGTAAGGAAATCTTAGCAGTTACAGACCCATGCTTACACTTAGCACTTTTTCAAATGGCTTTCTGTTTAGTCTACAAACACACACTATTAATCATGAGCACATGGCTATGAATTACCAAGATTTCTGAGGAAAGGATCTAAGGCACAGAAACAAACAAAAGCAAATAAAGGATGGAAAAAAATAAGTTATGGCTAATTCTTTTTAAAAGAGGAAAAATCCCCTTTCCACCAAAGCAAGCATTAACAGATTCAGAAAATACTGCATTCGTAACACAAGAAAAGGATGTTACAAGTCCCCTTCCCAAAAGAATATCCAGAGAGAAAAAGAGAATAGGAAAGCAGAATTGAGAAAAAAATATAGACAGAACACAACACACACACACAGACGCACGCACGCACGCATGGGGCAGGGGGCAAAAGAGGAAAGGAAGCTAGATAGCCCCAGGAGCAACACAATAAAGATGTAAGGAGGAAGACAGGCGATTCCAAGTAGGGTGCTTCCATAAAAAAAGGATACCGGCTTAAAAACACAACAAACAAAATATGGGCTATTAGAGATCTGACAATAATTCCATATACTTGGAAGCATTACTATGATAAGCTACTGTTTTAAATATTACAGATGGATATAATTTATGGCCTTCTTTACAAGTGAAACTCAGAAGTAATAGAAGGTTTAAGGAGTATTGATAAGCAGAAGCAACCTGAAATGTACAGCTTGGGACTTACATAAATAACTGTTCAATGCCAAAGAGTAGAGTGAGAAAACAGAGTAAGAAAAAATTAGAACAACAAAAAAATTATGGGACACAAGAGAAAGAAATAGGCAATGTAAAAAATAAAAATAAAAACCCACTTAGTAAAGACAGGTTCAGCTCCATCAAAGTCCTAGTCATACATTATTTCAATGAACTGCATTTCACAGGACAACACTAAATCAGCTACATAAAGATACAAATAACCACATGACTATAAAATCACAAAACCAATGCAGACCAACTCTAGAGATAACTGCTCTGTGGAGCCAGTTAGGAAAACTTAGTGCAAGGAGGATTCTGGCAGCAATTATCTTTTCTTTGCTATCATACCTCATAAGCACAATAAATGCTAACATTTGAGCAGAAGATATACATGGCTGTTATATTAACCTTTTTATGAGCTATTTCATAAATTTTAAAAAATTAAACAGGTATATGACATTCTCATCACTTCAAAAATTAGAACTGAAATACTTAATGCTTAGACAGATTTCAAGTTATCGCCATTAATTATGGTTAACTAGCTTATAGTTAAATTGTTTTCACTAAGTTCTTAAAATATCAGAGCATTAACGTTTTCAAAAAAATCAAGACCCATTCAAACCCAAATATGTAAAATTGTGCACAGCTGCTCTTAAACAAAGTAATTACTTTAATTCATAAAGTTACTTCCAAAAAAAAAAACTGCTTCTAGTGTGCACAAGCAACTACATGGTAAAAATTGTAGCTTCAGAAAGTATGTTCCATGATGAAGAATGAAGAGAGAAGATAGCTATTAGAAGGACCTAAAAGAAAGTTGTTTCCTTATAAAGCTTTTCCCCCCTGAAGAGCATCCAGAATGTGCTATTACCTGTTAAATCCTTTGCTAAATCAGGATGGTTCATGAGACAATGGCTAGCAAATTTCACACATTCCAGGCGTATTGGTACATGAATATCATTAAACCTGATAAAAGATTTAAAAAACAGAGTGAGTATTCTAAAACAATCAAAACAGACAAATTTAATCTATACTCAATTTGTATTTGTTTCTCTTATTAATGAATAAACATATATATGAAAATACAAGGTGGAGCCTGGGAAAATAATGGGGATTGGTAAAGTGCTTGAATCCTTATTCAATTTAATTCCCAGCATCTGCATAAAAAGATGGGTGATGATACATGCTTCAGATCACACAACTAAGCAAGTAGAAACAGAAGCACCTGTCGAGCCAGTCCAGGCCATTCCCCAAACTCAGGTGCCACTGAGGTACTCCAGCACAGGTGATGCTGAGGTACTCCAGCACAGGTGATGCTGAGATATTCTAGCTTGCAATCAGAGTACATGGCAGTCTCTGAAGGATGACCTCCATCAGCACAAGCATATACCCACAGATATACTGGCATGCATGCAGATCAGATACACAGATACACTAAAGAAAATGCCAGGGGGCTGGAGACATGGCTCAGAGGTTAAGAGCATTGCCTGCTCTTCCAAAGGTCCTGAGTTCAATTCCCAGCAACCACATGGTGGCTCACAACCATCTGTAATGAGGTCTGGTGCCCTCTTCTGGATTGCAGTCATACACACAGACAGAATGTTGCATACATAATAAATAAATATAAAAAATGAGAAAATGCCAAGTGTAACAAGACTATTTTAACAGTTTTGAGGCATACATATACTAGGACAATCTCCAGTTAGGTCCTATTAAGACTGTAAATTCTGATAAGCCTCTGTTTTCCATTCAGATAATAAAACAAATATTTTTCCATAAACACTGTATTTAAAATGTCTGTTCAATAAGTGTGAAAGTATGTATGCATGTTATATAAATACATTGTGATATATGTTATATAAATGTTTTTATTTCAAAGAAACATTTCATTTTCATATGTCTGAGAAGAGATTTCCATGAAGTGTTTTTTTCATAATTATAGGACACAAATTAATGTGTGGCAAACCTTACACTACTTCATTAGTTTATATCCTATAATTCCAAATTATATCCAAAAATCATTCTTATCCAATTAACCATCAGAATTATTTCATTTTCAGCTAACAACAAGGCCATCCTCATACTCTATCTACAATTTATTATCTATAAAAAAACAAATCCATAGCCGGGCGGTGATGGCGCACACCTTTAATCCCAGCACTCGGGAGGCAGAGGCAGGCGGATCTCTGTGAGTTCGAGGCCAGCCTGGTCTACAAGAGCTAGATCCAGGACAGGCTCTAAAGCTACACAGAAACCCTTTCCTATGATTTTAGATATTGCTCATTTTATCTTGATATCAATCAGGGACCTTTCACTCTTAACCTTAGAAACCGGCAGTCAGAGTTTGACACATGACTTTTGGGCATTAGAATTCAAATTTCTAAGCAAAACTATCTAATGGATAGCACTGTATTCCCCCATCAGCATGCACATGATATCTAATTGTCCTTCAATTATTAATGTTCAAAATCTATTCACAGCAGTTCATCAAAGAATAAATAACAGTTACTTTTAAATTTTTCTTAAGTGTCAATAACACTGTAGCTAAGCGTTTCCAGCCAGTAAGTATGTGTCTTACTTCTATAAAATCAAAAGGCTCAAGTATTCTTAATCACTTAACACCAAAAGAAACAACACATAGGGCCAGCAGATAGTTCAACAGGTAAACGCCTGAAAATCTGAACACATGTATTCAATCCTTACAATACACAAAAGCATAAAGATGAAGCTGAGGATGGCGCTAGGCAGTAGTGCAACTGCCAAGCATGCACAAGACCTCAGTACCCCAATAGCATGTCTTTAAAAGAAAAACTGTAGTGATATTTTGTTTATGTTCTAACAAATAAAAAACTTGCCTGAAGATCAGAGCACAGAGCTAAATCACTAGAGGCCAGGCAGTGGTGGCATACACCGTTAATCCCAGGACTCTGGAGACAGAGGCAGAAGGCTCTGTTAGTTCAAGACCACCCTGGGCTACACAAGATTGAATCTGTCTAAAAGAGAAACAGAGCTCATACAAAAATGATCCCAGCACTTGGGATCCCACGCCTTTAATCCCAGCACTAGGCAGTTGGAGACAGGAGTGATATGGAGTGATATGGCTGGGTGGAGACAGGAATATAAGGCAGAAGGACACAGGAACTCAGTGCAATTTGAGGTCTGGTGGAGACAACTGCAGTGAGGTTTGGTGGAGACAGATGGAGTCTGGAGACGCAGTCTGAGCACTGGGAGAGGTAAAAGAACTCTCTAGTAACTGGTCTCTTCTGCTTCTCTGATCTTCAGCATTAACCACTATATCTGACTCTGGGTTTTATTATTAAGACCAAGTAAAATTTTTGCAATAAAAACATGTTTTCAAAACCAGCAGCAGCACATTACTTAAGTTGTTCTTATCAGGAGAAAACATTCCATGAAGTACAACTTTCTCTTACGGCCCTACGGCCCCTGTAAGGGGTGTTTGGAATCCAGGTATCCAACATGAAAACATTCACCATTTTGCAAACATGTAAGTTATGATCATTATAAATAAATACATTTCTTAAAATATTTTTAGCTCCTCGAGTTTGTTATTGTTGTTTTGTTCTGAGACAGGGTCTCATTGTATAGTCCCGACTGACCTGGAACTCACTACGTAGCCCAGGCTGGTGTCAAACTCACAGAGATCTGCCTCCCTACCTAGTGCAGGTATTAAAGGTTTGGACCACCACACTAACTTTAGAGGGCTTTTTTGTTTCTTTCTTTTTGTGATGGTGAGAATCAAACCCTGGGCCTTACACATGCTAGGTTAGTGTTCTACCATGGATCGTCATTCCCAGACCAAATTTAGTGATATTTAATTCTGTGTGAGGTTTTGTGCATTAAATTAAAAGCAGCAGCAGCTACAGTGGCACAGAAAGGCAATACAAGTTTACATTAGGACTTTCCAGGCAGAGTGCTGACTGGGTTCCTGGTTAATCTAATTCCACATGTGAAAGTACAGCAAGGCCCTCCACAGCCACTTGAGCGTCAGAGCACACAAAGCAGCAGTTCACTTCTAATTCTACCTGCTGGTAAGCCCATGCCATCCTAGTTCATGAAGATGCACTCTGCAATATTGGTGTAACAAATCTCCTATACAAGCACCTTAAGATGTATCCCCATCCAGCCACACGTAACTAACTGCATTTTTTAAGTAAATAAAATTTTTTTTATTTTTATTTTTTCAAGTGAATAAAATGGCCAGGTGGTGGTAGTGGCTCATGCCTCTAATCCCAACACTCGGGAGGCAGAGGCAGGCGGTTCTACAGAGTGATTTGCAGAATATTCATGATTACACAGAGAAACGCTGTCTCAAAAAACAAAACAAAAATAAACTAGAAACAGAGTTGCATTATCTTATACTACTTAAAATTTTGTCTTACTGCCCCCCCAAACTAGAAATCAAATACAAAATGTTTGTAAAGGTCTAACATATATTAATCTAAATTTCCCACTTAATATCATCACTGAGCAAAATCAAATCTAGGAACTCAGTTTGGAAATTCAGAAATCAACAAATAAGTAGAAAGGTATATACACTCACACATTAAAAAAATTACACTGGTGTGGTGAAGTTTATCTTTAAATCTTAGCACTCCCAAAGCAAAGACAAAAGGATCACTGAGTTTGATACCAGCCTGGTTTACATAGTGAGGAGTGAGACCCTGTTCTCCAAAAGGGGGGAGGGGTGCAGACAAAGAGACAGAGACCATTTACCCCAAAAGATGAGATACAGCAAAACCACTAACAGTCATCAAAAAGAAAAGTAATGATAGTAATACAAATACTGAAACACAAAATGGAATCAAAGTCTTAAATCCTATTTGCTTGTTTATGACTTGACTGCTTTATTTGTTCTGTGCATGGTTTGAAGGAACAAAATCCTCTCTTATTAGGATCAAAGCAGTTTCAACTACAATATCTACAGTGCTTTAGTATTCTTAAGGTCAAAGATCTCTTTAGGAAAAGCAATGAACTTCTCTCAAAGAAAAGTGAGAAATACAAGCTCACTCAAACCATTTCAGGAATTTCATGGATCACTGTAAGCATAGAAAGATCCAAGCCATCATCCTTTAAGAAACATTGAAGCTGCCGGTGGCAATGGTACACGCCTTTAATCCTAGCACTCAGGAGACAGAGGCAGACAGATCTCTGTGAGTTCAAAGCCAGCCTGGTCTACAAAGCGAGTTCCAACACAGTCAGAGCTACACAATGAAACCCTCTTTCAAAAAACCAAAACAAAAACAAAAAAAAAAAAAGAAAAAGAAAAAGAAAGAGAAAGAAAAATACAAAAGCTGTATTTGATGGAACATACTTATAGGATGCAGCCCGAGCACTGGATAACCCTAAGGCAGGAGAATTAAATACTCTGGAACAATGAGTGGTGAGAAGGAGGGGAGGCGGGGTGTGCCAGGCTGCCTACTTCTACTTAGGAGGGCTAGAAAGATGAGTATCACCACATTCAGCTATGTCATTTGTTGTTAATTTCATTAGCAGTCACACCCAATATAGCCAAATAATCTAATTAGATATAGCTTTGGGGGAGGGACTACATCACTTTAAGCTGTACTTTCAGTTACAATTATTGTTTTATTATTATTTTATGGTTATAACAAAAACTATGAGGTAGCCTTTAAAATGTACCATCTTTCAAAAACTAATCACCAAATACAAAATAAAATGAAAAGATAAAAGAAAATATTAAATACAGCCAGCCATTATCAACACTGAAAACTACAAAATGAAAACATCTTTTATTGATTTATTTTTAAATCAGCATTTCATGTATTCCAGGTTAGAGCAAAGCCTGGCCTTAAACTTTTTGTTGTTGTTTTGTTTTATTTTTCAAGACATGGTTTCTCTGTACCTTTGGAGCCTGTTCTGGAATTCACTCTGTACACCAAACTGGCCTCGAACTAACAGAGGTTCACTTGTCTCTGAATCCCAATTGCTGGGATTAAAGGTGTGCGTAACCACCACCCAGCTGGCCTTAAACTTCTGATTGTTCTGCCTCATTACAACTGGTTTATGGGGTGCTGGAGACCCCTACATAGGGCCTTGGTCACACTGGGTAAGCATTCTACCAAATGAGTTATATTGCTAACCCGAAAACCCTTTATGTTTTTTGAGAACATAGTTTAAATGTGTGCAGAATTTAAAAAAAAAAACAATAGACATAGATATAAACACATATTTCCTACAAACAAAACCCCCAAATGATGTACCTGCCCAAGTAGCACTGCCAAAGTGGTTTATTTTGAGAAGCCAGTTCTGAATCCTTTGCCCCAAACATTTTTGCCAGGAGTTTAACAACTTGGAGACGTTCTTCATTATCATTGCTCTAAAACGAAGCACAGACTCTTTAAACTTCAAAGTAAACATTCAGAACATGACTTATTCCTAGGATTTCCTGGGCTCTCTAATTTACAAAAAAAAGAAACAAAACCACAACTTCTATGAATCCAGATGGTAATGTGCATATTCCGAAATTTTTTCACAAAATGGAATGTTATAATAAATGCTTTAATCATCTGAAGTTACATTACAGCAGTACTGTGATGTGAAAACATGTCTTAAGACTCCTACTAAATACTAAAAGCCTCTCCTACCATTCAGGTTACTTTCTGAATGAGTAAATTTAAAAACCTACCAAGGACTCTTGAAAAGACAGGGTTTTTAATACCAGACACTGTACAAACATTAACTTCTTTTTTTAAAATATTTATTTCGTATGCAATATTCTGTCTGTGTGTCTGTCTGCAGGCCAGAAGAGGGGACCAGACCCCGTTACAGATGGTTGTGAGCCACCATGTGGTTGCTGGGAATTGAACTCAGGACCTTTGGAAGGGCAGGCAATGCCCTTAACCGCTGAGCCATCTCTCCAGCCCCAAACATTAACTTCTTAAAGAAGCTTTACAGTGTCACAAAGCATTGATAAAGCATGTTTCTGCTTTACTCGCTGTATGACAGGCACCCTGAAGATGAAAATGCAGTTTTATTGTTGACTTTGTTACCAACAAATGGCACAATGGTTAAAATGGCCAACTCAAATGCTAGACTTCCACACAGAGTACAACAATCAGACCTATCAAACGCCAACAAATTCAAGGTGCTATGGATGTTACTATATAAGGAGTTCTTAAATTTTAAGACAGTGTTTTGGGATGGCATTCAAGAGTCNCCCCCCCCCCAATATAGCCTATCTCTTCTTGGTACGTGTTTATTTGCTCCACAAATAAGTAGAGCCGTGAGTAACGTATCCCCTGTACCCTCCGATGTACCTAGCTCCTTCCGATATCCACATGCTTCTTCATGGTGCTTTCTGCTGAGTGTTGTATCTCTGAGTCTTACAACATCTAGTCTCTTTATAGAGCACATTTCATCCTCTACCTCCCATACTACATGTTAATCTGGCTGAGAACAGGGATGGTAGTTTACTTATTTTTATATTAGTCATAGTATATAAGAAAATGTAATTAGAATTTTCTAGAGAAAACTAGATTAACTAACAAGTAATTAGAAATGTTGGTTGTCTTGCCTCATCAAAATTACTAACCATATTTAAAAGGGGACAGGAAGGCCACTTAATCAAAGGGCTCACTTAAGAACTATACCAAAAATATACTCTAGACTAAAAGAAGGATAATTTACTGGTTATTTAATATCCATGAAATACCAATAAAAACTGCTTGTTTTATTTTGGTTTTGAAAGTAACAGATCAAAAGTTTTAGAAATATGAAAATCTACTTTTCTGGGTTATGTACTAGGATCCATCAAAAACTAGTAATTCTAACTAGGTGTATTTAATCTTGTAATAAGTTGGAATAGAAACCATGCTCCCCAATTCTTCAAATAAAACTCGATATATAGCATCATTTAATGTCAGGGCAATAGAGACATGCTAAAAACTTTCAGATTTTCACTATAGAAAGGAAACTTAACACACAGCTATGTAACACAAGAAAGGAAAAGCATGCCATAGTACAGATAGTGAGTTCTAAGCTACTTTTAATGCCCAATCAACTGCTACAAACTGCTTTGAAAATAGAAGCTAAATGTTTGCCTCCATAGTTAACCTAACCCAAGAAAAACCTAGAAAATATGTGAAGAATGATGCCATTCTGCTGATCCAGAGACAAAAAAGGCACAAACCAATGAATGAACAATAACATTCTTTCTCATGTTATATTCAGTAAACCGATTATGAAAATCAAAGGGAAACAAGCAATGCTCCTTGTTGAACTTGTTGATACAGTCATATTTTTACAATAATTACCTTTAATTTAAACTCAAGCTGGGGTAGAACAGAGAGCAGCAAGTGGCTGTCAATGTTGTAGAGTTCCAGAATCAAATCAAAGACATGCTCAGATAAATCACTGATAGATGTTTTCCCAAGCATCAGAACCTGGTTAAAAAACTGATAAGAAGAAAATCTCCATTAAAAGAAATTTCACAGAAAAACTGTCTCAAGTTTTGATTATTATTCAATTAAACTTTTATTGTTATAAATAAAGTCAAACAAGCAACTCAGAAACATTTTCTATGTGAGAAACTAACACCTAAAACACAGAATTCATTTTGAGGACAATGACACAGATAGTATTGATTCACCAATGACCAACACCAGCAAACACCCTTAACACTGAAATATATTGTTCCTCCACTAAAATATTCAACTATATTCTGACTGTGACATTTTTGTGTCTATTAAAAGGTAAAACATTATTTCTGGGTTTATCTTCAAAGTTTTCAGAGAAGACTGTAAATCCAGATAAGTAGTGGGGATATTAGTGTCCATGTGGGAAAGTACCATGCAAAGCCAGAGGAGAGGTGAATTCTTCCTTCCTGGAAATATGCCTTCCTCTCCTGCCCTTGAACTCCAGGTTCTCCAGGCTCTGGCTACAAAGATTTGTACTAGCAACCCCCGTCTGTACTCTTCAAGCCTCTGGATTTGGACTGAGAATTTAATCATCAGCTTCCCTGGCTCTCCAGCTTCTATCATTGGACTTCATCAACCTCCCAAATAGCATGAACCAACTGAACCAAATTTCCTCATATGTATACATGTATAAATACATACAAAAACATACTTACACATATTTTGTCAATTTTGTTTCTCTTGAGAACCCTAAGATGAGTCAATCACCTCACTAGATAAATTCCTTAATGACAAGAGATCATATCTTGTTTACAATTAGTATAAGGAAAATTATAGTATTTAAAATAAAGCTTTCTTATACATTCAGAGTAGTGTCTACTCTTATTTTTCAACTGCACAATTTTTATTTTGATTATAAAATGTCTTTCTAATCCTTCTCGCTTTCCTTTGCATTCTGATAAACAATGTGTACATTTACAAAGTTTACAACACTAACTAAAATCCAACTAAGAATATACACAACAGACAGCTGGGCTTTTTACCTCCAAGTCAAACCATTCGTCATGCTACAACTCAAAAGAACAATTATACCAGGCATAATGACCAAGTTCCTTTCTATTTAAAATCTTCCAAAAATAGATCCAGGTGTGATGGTGCATGCCTTTAGTCCAAATACTTTGGAGGCAGCAGCAAGAGGCAGACAGATCTGAGTTCAAGGTTAGACAGGACTACACAGCAAGTTACAGGGCAGCCAGAGCTACATAGGAAGACTCACATCATCTCAATCTTAAAATAAATACTTCTAAAAATGTGTAAAATTGACCCAGAATATATATCACACATTCTTAGCTGCTTCCTATGTCACCTCAGAGAAACAGTTAAGGATCTGTACAATACGAGGTGCTTTGATTGCTTGCCTCTGCCACATAACTTGGCTTCTTTTGTACTTCCAAATTGAAGGTACAATGACTAAGACCTCACATCTACACCTCCTTGGATTCCTTCTAGCTCTTGGAAAGTTACAAATGAAGACTATGAACAGTGTGGATGGCCTAGACAATCAAATACACTGCATGACATTCCTTGTGGGGTTTTGAATAAGAATGACCCCATAGGCTCATATACAGGGAGTGAAACCCTTTGAAAGATTAGAAAGATTAGGAGATGTGGCCTTGTTGGAAGAAGTGTTTGGGTGGGAGGTTTAGAAACCCTCTGCCTGTTGCCTGGGGAACAGGATGTAGCTCTCAACCACTTCACGAGCACCATACTTGCCATGCCGGCTATCATGCTTCCCACCATGGTAATGAGGGATTGTTCCTCTGAAACTGTAAGCCAGAGCCAATTAAATACTTTCTTTTATAGGAGTTGTCGTGGTCATTGCATCTCTTCACAGAAATATAACAGTGACTAAGACATTCCCAAAGAATAAAAACATAATTTTTTAAATTTCCATCCTTTATTTACTGGTTTTTTAAAGCAATTGCTCATTTTTTTCTACTCAACAATTTTGTGGGAAAGAAATGCAAAGATAACAAGATATTAAATTCCTCAGGTTATATTTTAATTGTCCTTAAAAACTGTTACTTATAAATTATCTCCTGATCATAAAAGAATAGTAAGGAGGCTGGAGAGATGGCTCAGTGGTTAAGAGCACTACTATTCTTCCAGAGGACCCAGGTTCAGTTTTCAGCACCTACACAGCAACTAACAGCTGACTTCTGACTCCAACCCTTGGAGATCTGAGGCCCTCTCAGGCCTTTAGGGGACCTTTATGCATGCGGTGCACCTACAAAAGAATTACATAAAATAATAATAATAATAAATTTAAAGTCACTAGAATAAAATCCTCAAATCTACTTTTTCTTTAATGAAGAACAATAATCCTTTGCCAATCTGGCCACCACAGTGGCACCTTTCCTACTAGCCTGGAAAAAACTTGCCACCTGGAGGTAGAGCAGGGGGTGAGGGGCGAGGTCTTACACATTCCATCAAAAACATCCAATAATGCGGCATTATAGATGAGACATATATCCAGAGTAAATATAAATACAGACACGTATACATATATCTGGATAGAAGAGAGGAAAATGAGGAAACAGAGGGTAACGAGAATTTAGATGTAATACACATGTGCAGGCACCATGAGAGAGGGAACACTACTGGGGGTGATTTCTGGAGGGGGGGAGAAAGGGTGTTGATGTAGGAGGGTCATCTGTCTATGTGTTACTTTTATTGGTTAATAAAG
>LOEQ01001245.1:15104-41530 GCA_001685075.1 Bramus lutescens
TATTTCGGGGTATAAGCTAGCTGTGCGGGAGCCGGGAGGGACGAAAAGCAGGCCTACTCGCCTCATCACTACAGGGTGTGAAGGAGAAATGAAGTATAGTGAGGGTGTGAATATGAACAAGGCACAGAGGCATATGAAAATGTTATAATGAAACCCATTCTTTATCACAATAACTAAACAATGAAATTTAAAAAAAAAGAGAGAGAAACTATAAAGGAAAAAAAAGCTGATTGAACATCTATCTATAGAACTCCATTTCTAGAAGAGCAGTGACCAAGGAGAGAAGAGCCTGGCACAGAACCAGCACAAAGTGGACCTTCAATATACAATCAGAGAAATAAACACTCAACAGTTATTCTTATACAAATATAAAACAACCCAAGACCTCCATAATATTTTGAAATTTAGTACAGACAAGATGTAGGTTTGACTAAAATATTCCCTTTCCAAATTTAGCAAAAAAAAAATTTGACAATGGGTAATTATGTAACACAAGTTAACAATCAGAAATGCCTGTATTAGAATGAAAGAAAGCAGTGAGCGGTAAATTCCATGGCTGTAAGCCTGAATTAAAACCTACTTAAGTGTGATCACAAAAATGATTTCCTGGGGGATGGAGAGATGGCTCAGCGGTTGAAAGCATTGCCTACTCTTCCAATGGTCCTGAGTTCTATTCCCAGCAACCACATGGTGGCTCACAACCATTTGTAATGAGGTCTGGTGCCCTCTTCTGGCCTGCAGGTATACATGGCAGACAGAATATTGTATACATAATAAACAAACAAATAAATAATTATTGCCTTTAAGAAACATTTCTTTCTCCCAACTTTCTAAGCACTGAACTCAATTTACATATGCAAAAACTGACTGAGATTAAATAACTTAAAAATTTTTTGTTTTAACAAAGATATGATATACTTTTCAAGTAATTTTGGGCTGTATTTACAATGTGTGACTAAAAAGACTTGATTTAAAAAGTAATAATAATAAACAATAAGTACAATTTATTTAAGAAATTTCTAGGGGGCTGGAGAGATGGCTCAGAGGTTAAGAGCACTGGCTGATCTTCTGGAAGTCCTGAGTTCAATTCCGAGCAACCACATGGTGGCTCACAATCATCTGTAATGAGATGTGGGGCCCTCTTCTGGCTTGCAGTCATACAAGGAGGCTGAACATCGTGTACACAGTAAATAAATAAATCTTTAAAAAAAAAGAAATTTCTGAACTATCACTATATATGTTTTCTTTTTGAGTCTATGTTTCACCTTTTTATTTTCTTCCATTATGTGCAATGAAATAACTAATTCTCATTTTTTAATATATCAATATTTTATTTTATTTATGAGTGTTTTGCTTGCAGGTTTATCTGTACACCATGTGTATGACGAGCCCTTGGAAACCAACATAGAGCATTAGATCCCCTTGAATTTGTTACAGATGGATGTGAGCCACCATGTGAGTGCTGGGAACTGAACCTGGGTCATCTGGAAGAGCAGCCAATGTTCTTAGCAGCTGAGTCATCTGTCTAGTTCCACAACTAATTCTATTTTTAGAAAGAAACAGTTTGCAGGGCAATGAAGCAGGAGTAAAACTTGAGCATGTGGTCAGAGGCAGCAATACAGTAAAACCCCATCAAAAGAAAAAAATCAAATACTGTAGCACACAGATTTCTTCAGTATTCATATATGTAAAACAGCATATGAAAAGTAGGCCTCGGCATGTCAGAATGCACAAGAGTATAAGACACACTGTAAAAGGAGGTAAGCAGGATCACAGCACCACCTTAGTGCCTGCTCCCGTCCATGCTACATAAGGTAAGTAGCAAGTGTCACCTCACCTAGCACATCCAAAAAGACAATCCTACCATTGTACTGATCTTATACTACACTATTCAGTTCACTGCCAAATAATTTCCATGTAAGTACACAAAACTCAAGTGGAAAATAAGATTTATAAGGGACTGACTTGGGGGCCAAAAGCAATTCCTAATGACTTCATTACTGACCCTCAAATAAAGCAAGGAATAAAAACAAAGGGAAACACAATCATGGAAGGGCTGAAGAGATAGCTTAGTGGACAAAGTGTGTACTGAGCAAGCATGAGAAACCAGGCCTGAAGATCCAGCACCCATGGGCGCACCTATAATCCCAATGATGGGGAAGTTGAAACAGAAGAATCCTGGTGGCTAACTGGCCGTTCTCCAGGTCCTTTGAGAAACGCTGCCTTGAAAATGAACAGTAATTTTTAAAAGAGAACGAATATAGAAGATGACACCCAACAGTCTCTGCCTTTACATGTGCACACACCATGCACACTAACACCCACACAGGTGAGCATGTACACATGTATACAACACGCATATACATCTGTGCACATGTACAGATACACACACACAGTCTCTTTAAATAAATATATAAATGGAAAGACCATTAAAGGATAAAAAGAGAAGACAATGGACAAGGTACCATAAATAAGTATGTAAATCAAAACATGCTAGGGCAATGACCAGTCTACTGCCCTTTGCCCATTCCCAAATTCTAAAGAGTACAACAAAACTATGGACATGGGGTGGAATCATCTAGTTCTATATGCAATAACAGCAAGAAATTAATTTACGTGACAGGGGAGTGTTTTTTCATTCGTGTATCTGGGATTGCTAAAAACATTTCCTTGAGCTTTTTTTCCTTATCATCTTTCATTGCCTTCTCAAACACACCCCCAAATTCAAAGACCAGTATAATGAACTTAAGTCAAGCAGTCCCAGTAAACATTGTTTTACTCACTTTAATTGCTCAGTCAAATATTTATTTTTCTAAATCTTGGGAAAAGGCATCAAAGTAAGGTAAGTGTTCTCCTGAAACACATCTGACTTGGAAGTATTGGTTTAAATAAAAGACCCCAGGCAGGGTTCACCCTGTGTGCTAGACTGGGTGTGGAAATCTTCATTAAGAAACACTTGAAGCAACCGAAGGCAAGGGATGATTAGAAAGCCTGAGACTCGGTCTACATACTAGGAGTCCATAAAATCAATAATGACAAACTCAATTCAACCAATTAATGTCAAGCAATACCCAAGGGTCAAAAGACTGCAGAAACCAATTTTGGAACCTGCTGACAATCCTAGTGCTACTAAGTAAAGTCATAACATTAATCCTTTAGATTTGGAAAGCTCATTTCAAAATAAATTTTATGTTTCCAAACCACCACATGCTGGAACTCTTTGAAATCAGAAACAAAAGCAGGATTTACCAAGGTCCTGTCTTACAGAGGGCTTTACCTTTCTAAGGATGTCATTTCATAGCATCTTTATAACCTGACCTTCAATTTTCACATAATACAAAAATTCTCTTCCAATAAACTTCAAAATAATGAACTACATATACGTAAAGGACTGTCTCACTTTTCTCAAGCAGACAGATTTACATCCTTCTAGCTGCTGAGGCAGATGAGAGCAGAAGGCCAGGAGAAAGGGCTGTTAACAAGCCCAGGGTAGGGCTCGCATTAACACTGTACCCTAGACTTGTGCTCCAAGAGCCAGTCACCATTCACATACAGTATGATAGGGATGGTGCCACCCACAGTGACACAACTCAAAGAGCTGTGAAGAGAAAATAAAACTTAATATAAATGATATGGCTAAGAATTATTTCTTCTAAAATAAATACAAGAGGGTCACACATAAGCGACCAAAGCTAGGGTGATATTTAAAAGGGTTCATTTCCTCAGAAAAGGCACAATTATATAAATCTCCCTCAGGGATTACAGTATGTTAGCAACTTCCACCAAATTGCTATGGCAGTCATTCTTCAATTTCTAGGTCCTGATATTGGTTCATATCATCTTATTGCATAAATTAACTTAATCTCCAAAAAGATGTAAACAACTTGTCTGAATAGCAGAAAGTACTATATGTTTTATCTAATTACCTTTAACTCTATTGCCAACATTAGAAGCTATATTTTGCTAACCAAAAAATAAGCTATTATCTCTACGAACTTGAAAGCAGCAAATAAAGGCACAAACAAGAATGCTAGCATTCCCAAAAATAATAAGCAAATGCAACATTAAGGAGAGAAAGGAAATGAAACTGTCATTGGTTAAACAGCAATAGCAACTTGACAAGTGTGGGCTACTTGCTGAGATTTGCTTCCAACAGTCTTTAAATTTTGTCTTAATCCTTCTAAAATCAATTGCAAGACTTACATTGGTAATATATGGTTCTATAGCTTGAGCAGTCCTCTTCAGCAAAGCTTTTGCCAAGTCATATGCTTGCTTGTTTAAATTCTGGAAAACACAAACAACATCAGTATTATATATATATATATTTTACATATTTTTTTTTAAAAAGCTAACTATGCTTGTATGTCTGCAGTGGTGGGATCTTGTTGTTTATGCTGGGCTTGCGGAACTCTCCCACTGAATTATAATCCCAGCCCTGTACCTCATCTATGAAAAGCAAAATATTATATTTAAAAGCCTCTTAAATAAATGGAATGAGAGAGCTATCCTTAAAAAAACAGAAAGTGAACTCACTTTTCTTAGAACAATCTGGCCTACTGAATTACAAAATCCCTTTTTCAAGCAAAAATAACTATATTCTTTTCAGATTTCATTGATAACATATTAACCATATAGAAATGGTCAATCAATGTTTACTAGATAAAAGATTTAGTCATTCTAAATATCATCCCCAATTCAAACTGGTTCAGGTGAATACAAATAAAGACTGCTACATGCTAGGTCCCAAAAAACAAAAATATCAAAAAAAAAAAAAGAAAGAAAGAAAGAAAGAAAAACAACTGGCTGCATCTTGGAGCAATGGCTCAGGGGTAAAAGCAGTTTCTAATCTTTCAGAAAACCCAAGTTCCTAACACCCATGTCAGTCAGCTCACAGCCCTCTAATTCCAGCATCAGAGAAACAGACGTCCTCTTCTGGCACACGCACACACAAACACAGACACACACCTTTTATGCAGCTTGATATGTATGCTTAATTTTAGAGTGTTATCTTTAGCTGTAATATTTTTATATAGTTTGGAATAATGATTTTATTTTTCATATGGGTAGTCAGTTACCTTAACACAACTTAGTCTGATATCTCCCAATCTCTAAGCTTCTAAAATAACTATTCATTCATTTTTAAACTCTCCATTACTTCCAGATACTCTTTTGCCATTATTGCCTAATTATAGATGAAAGATGAAAAAGTCTTAACAGGAAGTCCCCACTTATTACTGATCATTTGCCCCTTTGTGTAAATTTTGGATTCCACTTGTCAAATTAGCTGCTCTATTATAGATTCATATGCAGAAAATTGAAGTCATTATGACACTGTCTCATATTCTACAAACAGCAAATCTCTCAACATATTAAGACTTCTATTGTGCTTTGTCAGTCATCTACAATGGTTTGATACAAAGGTAATGCATAAACTCTAAGGTCATGTGATAAACTGCTAAGTATATCATATCTCTGTTAAAGTTACAAAGAAAAACTTGTTATACTAATGGACTTATATCTTTTTCTGATGTTTCTATATATTATGTTGTACTTCTCTGGACAATATTATTTACAAATAATTTCAGGGCTTTTCATCTTTCTAGTATTTTTACTTTTTGTCTCATTTTATATATTAACTTACAGCCCCTAAGAGACTCCTGATTAGAAACAACATATCTGTTGATACTTGAAATAGCAGCAGCATGCCTCACATTCCTAATTCCATAGAGAATAATTCAGGGTCTTAAAGCTGCTTTTTACTTCAAACTGATTAAAAGTTTTTATGGCAAGTTACATTGATTTTTGCTCCTAGTCATAAGTATCAGAAGTCATAAGTATTAATAAATAATAAATATTATTATCATTAATAATAAAGAATAACAATTATTCTATCATTACCATTTTGTAATGTCTGTCTTTCGTATCTAAAATAAAGTCAATTAGGTCATTATCAATATTACTTTATGCCACTCTGGAAGCATCTGTTCTTGTGGGTTAGCTCTAGTTTCCCCAGGAGAACAGTGCCTATGTCTGTGACTCGCTCTCTCCCCACATCCTGTGCTAACAGCTGTGCACTATCTCTCCCTCTCCTACACTCTGGAGCTAACTCTGCTGACTATATATTAGACTATTTGCTCCATGAATAGTCAATGGTCTCCCTGTGTTCAGCTTAGGTTTTATTGTTTAAACATGCTGCTGCTGCTAACTTAAATTCTAAGTAGAGTTTCAAGAGTCAACTAATTTTTTATTGCTTATGGCACTGGGCAACTGAGAATCAGTTTATTCTAATTTCAAATATACTCACAGAGATTATTATTCATGTAACTGTCCTTAATGGTCTTCATATTTCTTGCTCATTTTAACTGTATATTGATATTATCACCCTTTCTCTGATTCAATTTGCTATTTGCCTATTTAATACATTTTTTCAAATTATGAATGTGCAGTTTTCAAGCAATGTCACTATTTCCTATTTCATTCATTTCTGCTCTACTGCTTTTGTTTTACTTATATATTTTATTCTGATAATGTTTTATGACTTCATGCACTAGATAGTTGTCATTATAATTCATCAAATTAATGATGCTTGACATCAGGCTTATAGTATTGTGTTACAAAGACTCAGTATTTTTACAAACACTTTGTCTGATTAATAATCACTAGGAAGCACCTTAAAATGACCCAATAAATAGTGAATGTTCATTCTCTTCATAATTCATTAATTTTTGCCTTATATATTTTACCAGATAAACCCTTTCATTATCCATTAAAGACTACATGGGACTCAGATAAAGATCAGGGGCCTGGAGAGATTACTCAGTGGTTAAGAGCACTGACTGCTCTTCCAGAAGACCCCAGTTCAATTCCCAGCACCCACTTGGCAGCTCACAACTGTCTGTTAACTCCGGTTCCAGGGGGCCTGACATCCATTGCAAATCAGCAATGGACATAAACTCAAACTAAATAATGTTTTTAAAAAAAATTTAAAAATCAGCTAGTAGAGTGTGTCTATCCAATACCATAACTAGGTTTGGTGACACATACCAGTAATCCTAAGAGCACTCAAGAGGTTGAGACAGGAAAAGCAAAAACTCAAGGTTATAGTCAGTTACAAAATGAGTTTGAAATCAGTCTGGAATACAGAGATTCTGTTTCAAAAGCCTACTATGTATAATATTTGTGTGGAGGTACAGACACTCATATTCTAGACAGGAGGGAATATATACACATATATATGCACATGCATGATGAAGCCAAAGGACAGCCTTGGATGTCACTCCTTGGGCACCAATGGTCTCTTTCCTTCTCCTCTTCCACCTCCTCTTTTTCCTTTCTTCAGTAGGCTAGGCTAGCTGATTCATCTGGCAACAACTCCATAGCACCAAGATTCTAAGTTCACAACACTACATAAGGCTTTATTTGGGTTTGGGGAATCAAACTTGGGTCCACAATCAATTTATTAACTGAGCTATGGCCTGTCACTAATATTAATATAAAATGACCTTTTTTATTTGTCATTGCCTATCAAGTCTTTCTTACAATTTTATAAATCAGCCCTTTCCATGGCTGTATTTTAGCTGTTTTTCTTATTATTATCAACCAATTGGTTTAATCTTTGGCTCAATGTGACAACCTATGTTATGTGGGAAACTCAAGTCATTTATATTATTGTCAATCTTCTTCCTCTTAAAATTCTTAAAATGTTAAGAATACACTTCAGTCCACATTCAACTAGACCAGTGATTGATTATATTTCACTCCTAATAAGCTTTTCTCCTGATTTTTTCATATTCCCAGCTACTGCAAGTTTTTAACTTGTATTTTTATTCTATTTTATTTAGAGAGTGTATGATGTGTATATACATACACACGCCACAGCAAGCACACAATGGTCAAAGGACAACTTCTGGCAATGATTCTCTCCTGTAGGTCCCAAGGATCACACTCCAGGTCACCAAGTTTTCATCAGTGAGTCACTACAATGACCTTAAGTCTTATTTGGATGCCTTCCAGTAACTGAAAATATACTGTATCTTTAATCTGCTTAAGATTTGTTTTCAGCTTTGTTAGAATGTGTTATTCAGTATCATAGCATTCACTAAGCTATCAAAAACTACAATTATACAAATGACTGAAAACGGAAATTACCCCCCAAAATTGTTCCATCTAAGTTAAGTAGACTAAGCTTGTAAGGAGCTAACGAGAAGAGTCCAGTTGCTCTCACCGATGAGAGGTCAGATCCCAGTATTCTTGTTTCTGCAAGTGTCTCTGTGCAGTGGCTGAGGAAAACATACGACTCGGGAAGTGTCTGTTCGTGCACACTGTTAATTAATGTGGTGCTAGGAATTACACTTAGGATTTCACACATGCTAGGCAAACTGAGCTACCCCTGAACTGCCCCTTCTAGCCCAGAAAGTGCCTGTTTGTTTTCCCTGACAAATGGACTTTTTCCATGACAACAGCCTGGAGTGACAGAGGCCTGGGATTTCCTGGTAGCAGCTGAATGCAAAAAACAATGACACTTAATCTGTGTCTGGGAGAGCCTTTTCTCCCAGGTATTGGCATGGTTCCAGAGAGCAGCCACCATGGGGGGCCTGTTTCATCAACTCTTGAAAGCCTCCCTCAGAAGTCCTGCAGTAGAGTTTATGATACTGGTTCTCCTACCTGATTAGAGTGCTGCGAGGAGACAACAAGCCAAACACCCTGGTGGGTTGCCTCAGAGAAACAGGTTGGATGGACTACTACCCAGAATTTACAGTTCCTTCAAAGAAGATAACAGGAATCCTAATCATGTGGGCCCTAAAGGCAAAGCAGGTGCTATGAGGCTCAGGAAGGGGTGCAATGTGCCTGGGGGGTGGGGTAAAATACGCTTCAGTGAAGTCTATTCTCTCTCTACCTCCTGCCTTCCTTCTCATGGTTGTTTATCAGTGACAGGTATATAACAGAGCTGAACAGAATTAGGAAGAGGCAAACCAGACACCTGCACAGCAATAGAATAGATGGAGGCAATCACAGCCTACATCAACACCTCTGATTTTCAACTTAAATACATCATCTGAATTTTTGAGGTCTAATGTTAACTTGCTGTTGAGCCTGCTTGCTCTCAGCATTAATTTATAATATTTTAAAATTTTAGATTAAGAGTTCAATTCCAACGAAGGATTATTTGTGCCAATGTTATGTAACTGTAGACCAAGACATTATAATGCTACAAAGTCCTTAAATTTAAAGAGGAAAAAAATTAATGTTTGTTTATATTGGTAATTTCTGTTTCCTCTCTTGAAATCCAACCCCTTCTCAATCATACAACTGCCACTTCAGCTGCTTACCAGAATCATAGACTTTCAAAGGCAAAGCACACATATACACACAGGGTAAATGCACACATCTTGGTTGACAACACTTAGGGCAAAGAAAAAAAAACCTGGTCTTTAAGTTCTCTGTCTCTACATTAGCCTAACTAATCCCACCAGGCTCCATGTGCAAACACATAAAGTCATATGACAAACAATACCTAAGCAGCTAGTCATTCGCTGCTGTATACAGTGAGGGTTTGGGCACCAGAAAAGTGAGGGTATGACCTCTCCAAGGTGTGTTTGAGGGGAAGATTTCTATTGTAGGTGTGAGGGTGAGTACAGCCAGAGGCATCTGAAGAATCCAGAGCAGAGAAACAAAGTAGTAGACTGCACATGGTCGGCAGACTGGACCAGGTCATGGGAGGAGGGAGCAAAAGGGGTGATAAAGATGAAAGAGAGCAAAAAGAGCACATGGTCAAAATGGCAGGGTTATATAGGAATGAGAGTCCCATGAAGTGGAAAGTTTAGGGTTGGGGGCAGAGTGGGAAGAGCCAGGATGCCAGCATGTATGCTAATAGGTGTCACAGACAGCCATCAGTCCCAAACTTTTGACCCTGGTAAGTGTGTAAAATGCACCCTACACAAAACTCATTGACCACAAATATTTTATACGAACTAAGTTTGTTATACTTTAAACAAGTATCTTAATGTTAATTAAGAGTCTACAAAACTAATATCAAAGCAGGATAGATTCTATTTACAATATAAGCATAAAATCTGAATATTAACTTAATAGAGTTTAGGCACATTTCACATACCTTATGGGCAGGTACCAGATTTACTAAAACTGTATCTAAGAGCTCCTGAGATACTGTATCACCTTCACAAATGATAGAGCTCATGAGGTCCACCATATGCATATGAACTTTCTGATTGTGGCCATTGCTGAAATTCAAAACAGTTATTTTATTGCAAATGTATCTGAGATAGATATGATACTAGTAAACATACTTTATAAAAATGGTAAGATTAAAACTGTATTACTGTCAAACTTCTTTCTCTTTGTTCTTACAGTAACAAAATTTATTTTTAAAACTATATTACTAAGCCCGGTGGTGGTGGTACACACCTTTAATTCCAGCACCTGGGAGACAGAGGCAGGTGGACCTCTGAGTTTGAGGTCAACCTGGTCTACAGAGAGAGTTTCAGGACAGCCAATGCTACACAGAGAAACCTGTTTCAAAAAAACAAAATCAAGGGGGAAAAAAACTATACTAAATTACGTGCCCCTAATTTTAGCTATCTCACAACCAAAGGAGTTAAATGAAAAGCAATTTAGGTTTATCTTAAATTTAGACAAAGTATTTTAAAATCTTTTAAATTTTATTTCAAACAACCACATATATAAAAAGTTAATAAAAGCCAGGAGTGGTGGTGTACACCTTTAATTCTAGCATTTGGGAGGCAGAAGCAAGCTGATCTCTGTGAGTTCAAGGCCACCCTAATCTATATAGAGTTCCAGGACAGCCAGGGCTACACAGACTGCCGCAACAACAACAAAAAAAGTCGATATAATATGTAAACAAGTAATAACACCAAAAATTAGTCTAATTTGCTCTTCTAACCAATAAATACATAACAATAAGTTCTATCCATTTAAAACTACATATAGAAAAATGTAAATTAATTTATAACCTTAAGCCAATATTTATCACAACAGCGTATGAGGATTCACTGTAAATCAAAAATCTTTACAATTAAGAAGTGTTACTCATTTGAAAATAAACTTACTTTATAACCGAGAATAAGGTTCTGTATAGTTGAGTAAAGATTTCATTGCTGTCTTCTAATTCAAAGCATATGTTATATGACTTAACCCATGCAATGTTCTAAAAGAAAGAAGTAAAAAAGAAAAAAGGCAAATATTTTAGTTGCTAAATATATACAAGGAAATAAATTAAATTTAAATATCATCTAAAGTTATAAGACATTGCTTACCTCAAGTAAATAAAAATACCTATTGAATTGAGGGCTCTTTGTATCTTCTAGTCCCTTTAATTGCCTTGTTATAAACATAAATATATCCTTAAAAAAAAACAAAGTTTTGCTTAGATTATGAATGCTAAATGGAAATACACATTATACTGGGAGGACTAGCTATAGTTAACCACCAACCTTGTAAACATCTAAGGATAAGTTGTAAAGAACACAAAAAGAAAAGCAGAACTTTTTACAGTATAACTTTACATAAAGATCTTACAAAGGAATACAATGTATAAAAATCATGATACATCTATTATCCTTCACAGGAAATCATTACTTAGACCACATGTTAGTGTACAGAAAGAAAATGTTCATCACACAGCAAATTAAACAAATAGGCTTAAAAAGTGAGCCAAAGAAAATTCATATTATTAAAATACAGGTGTTGCAATAACTGAAAGGTGAGGGCTCCCTTGAAAAAGCACAACACATGAAACAACACAACAATTATGCAGCAAGCAAACAATTTAGGAAACATAAACTCCCAAAACAAAATTACAAAGTAGCAATAAAACACATCACACACAGAAGCTTAGACATTTAAGAAAGAGAAATGGAAGTCAGTTGATCTAGCTTCTTAACCATCATTACATTAGAGTCACGTTCTTTCCTGAATAACTTCTCAATCTCTACCTAATCTTTATTTTATACTTTGGTTTATTAAATATTTTTCTGTGTATAAACGTGGGTCTTTAAAGACAGACAAAAAAGTCACTTTCATTAAATTTTCTTGAGTTTCTGTCTTTGAAAACTGTGGGAAAACTTAATAAAAAAAATAGTAAAAACTAATTCCCCAAAGGAATTTTGCTACCAATCAATAAGAAAAATGTTTCTTCTTTTTAAGGGCAAAAAATATTTATTATAAATACAGTATTCTGCCTGCATGCAACCTGTAGGCCAGAAGAGGGCACCAGATCTCATTACAGATGGTTACAAAAGGCTGTGAGCCACCGTATGGTTGCTGGGAATTGAACTCAGGACCTCTAGCAGAGCAGTCAGAGGTCAGAGCTCTTAACCACTGAGCCAAAAGGCAAAAATATTACATATATGGAAATGACTGAGTAATATTTCAAGAAAAACACTTTATAAAACATTCATCCTTTGAAAAATGGCTGCTTTCATAGTAGTAATATATAAAATATAATCTCCATGAATGAACTTTTCAAACAATCTTTATTGTCTGAAAGAGAGTACTTAACATACTAGACCTATCAAAAGCTGGAAACAATTGTCAATTCACTCACAGCAAGCCAAATGTCCAATCAGGGTTTACTCATAAGAGTAACAAACTGAGACTGAATGGTAAAAATGGAGGCTGACATTTTCTCTTATTCAATACTAACCAATGTGGCACTAATGTAGACAAAAATATGGCCTTGAAGATTATAATAAAAACTATCCCATAAATACTTAGAAAGCTTCTTTAAAAACACAGAGACTCTTCAGTTCTATCCCCAAAACAGAAAAAGGGGTATGTAAAATGAGACCAGAAGATTGATTCTAGAGACAGAGAAGCAGGCAGATAGAGTTTTTAATGTTTCAGACAGTCCACACAGACCGTTACCTCATCTACTGGATAGTCTTCTCATAACTACCCTAACAAAGAGAACAGATCTCTCGTAACACCTTCTCATCACGCCTAAGCCTTGAGCTAGGTCAGTGTCCACACTGGCTGAGATGCCCACACAAAAGGTGACTAAGTTGCACAGCAGTCGTCTTTATACTTCTTGTTGAGAGAATGTCAACAAAACATCTGGTGAGGAAGAGCCCTGACTTACACGAAACGAATATATCATTCTCTAAACCATTTACATATCATGCAATGCAGGTGAAAAATAAAAACATTTCTTAAGTGAAGCAAACTGTCTGCTACTTTTTGTTACAATGGATGATAATCTTACTAAGGAAAGTCATTTTCTGACCAATAGCTTCTAAAATCATTTACTACAATATTTGTCACATAGTCACTTGGTATCTTTTGTACAGTTCTCATTCAGGTTTCTAGTTAGGTGCTATCTTTTAAACAATGCACATGGTCTTCATTATAAATGTTCAAAAGGAAAAGGAGCATCCCAAGATCATAATGAAAAACACAGCATCATAATGTCATAATATGAAAACTACAGTATTCATTATGTAAGTCAAAGGTCCCAGAAAAAAAGCCTTGGTGATGCTGGAGATTCTACAAGAACTTCTGTGGCTGTGGCACATCTGCCATGTAGCATGGAGGTCTACAGATCGTGGGCTCTCTTTAGCGCCCATCATAACCACTCATGTCCAGACCTCTGTGTTTGACCTAATATCCTTGTGCCTTCTGAAATATGTGAACTATACGCTTCCACTAAGCCAAAGGCTGTAGGCCATCGGCCTATAACAGAGACTTTGCCATGCTGTAATCCACCTACCTGGTGTTTCCACCGATGTATTTAAGGCCTGGATTATTGTTCTGACTTTCTATTGTTCTGATACTATAAAAGTCTCATGAAACTGAGAACATGAAGAACAAGGTATTTGGGGTAGCCTAAATCCATGTTCTTGGGCAAAAGTCATTCATATTTGGCTCCAGAATAAAATAGAAATTCATTCCTTCTGAGGTTGAGGGCTGGGGTAGGTATATGTATATGTGCACACATGTGTGCATGCCTCTCTTTGTGACTCTCTTAATCTGCTTACTCTAGAGGTCAAAAATTAATTTCAAAAGTTAATTGTTACAGGAAACAGAAGTTTAATAAAAGATTGGTCCAGCCAATATATCAGAATTCAAAGAAATTACTTAATTTAATTCAATTTAATAGAAAAAAGTGTCAATGCGGTAGTGTGTCCCATCAGTACTTGCCTTTAGTTTATCAGGAGATGTGTAAGGAGCCTCAGGAGCATAAATCCTGAAAATATCAGCAAGGCAGCAAGCTACCAGTAAACGAACATCTTTATCAGGGTGCTTGAGGAAAAAGTCAGAAGCAAGATGTAAAGCTAGGTTCAGGTAAAGTTCCTTTTCCTCTTCAGAGTCCTGATCCATATCCATGAAAGTTTTTACAACCATCTATACACAAAAAACAGCAAATAATCAGATGTTTCCTGTAAACAGTCATGTCGGAAAAATAATCATGGCACTTACAAAAAAGTTCGCTCAAAATACACTTTCATCAGAAAATTATAGAATGAGATCCTACAAGTAGAGGGTAAACAAATTTTAAAATATAACTAAAATATTTTTAACCAAGCATGGTAGCACATGCCTGTGATCCCAAGACTCAGAAAGATAAGGCAGAAGAATCACAATTTCAAGTTTAGTTTGAGCTACAAAGCAAAACTCCATCTCAAAAAAACTCTTTAATGCTTAATTTTAAAGCAACAGTTCTCAACCCATCTAATACTGTGACCCTTTAATACAGTTTCTCATGTTGTGGACCCCAACTATAAATTTATTTTGTTGCTACTTCGTAACTAATTTTGCAACTGTTATGAATCATAATGTAAATATCTGTGTTTTCCAAGAATCTTAGGCAACCCATAAAAGAATCATTTGACCCACAAAAGGGGTCACAACCCACAGTTTGAGAATCACTAGTTTAAAGTAAGTATTTGTCATTTGTCCACATCTCTGTAGACCAGACTTTAAGTTTAAAATTCTCCCTCTGCAGTGGCTATTTTTCAGGGTCTGTAGCTGTGGAGACTTGTCTCACTTGCACAGTGTAGGAAGAGCTCTACGGCATTTAAAATCACAGCCCTTTCTTCTTTTCCTGATAGTTCTAGTCTGTGAAAACCCGGTATGAAAATTTCAGTTTCCATGTGTTCTGGTTAATCTTAACATTAACTTGGCTGGATTTGTAATCACATGAAGATACACTTCTGGCAGTGTCAATCAGACTGTTTCCAGAAAAGTTTAGCTGAAGACATATGACCCACTAGTGAATGTGGGTTCCTGACTGGCCATATTCATCGTTCAGCTTCCTTACTATGGATGCGCTGTGACCAACTGCCTCACCTTCCTGTTATCAGGCCTTCCATTGCCATAATAGACTGTACCCTCAAACTGTGAGCCCAAACAAAGCTCTTTTCCTAAAATTGCTGTTGTTCAGTATTTTTCCATAGCAACAATGTATTATTAGCCACTAAACTACTTGAGATGTGATTTTTCTATTTCAGCCTACCCAAAAGACTATAAAATGCAGATTCAAGAAAGAATGTCTGGGATTTAACAATCTGAGCATGTATTGTTCTTCAGAGGTCCCATATTCAGTTGCCAGCACCCACATCAGGTAGCTCACAATCACCTGTAACTCCAGAGCCTGAGGATCCAAAACCCTCTTCTGGCCAATGTGGGCACTACATTTGTATGTGGGCTTATATCCACCTTAGAGACACACATAATTTTAAAAAATTTTTAAAAACACTCTTTTTAAAGGATGTCAAAGAAGTATTCCTAAGAAAAATGCATCCTTTACTTACCATGAAGTGACTAAGTACAGTATACAAAAAATATTTCTAGGTCACAGTAAAACAAAATACAATATGGACATCTCATTGGTTCAACACGATAACCCATGTATATGTTACACAGAAATAAGTTGCAAGAAACTGATCTGTTTTCATATGTATTTTTATGGAAGGGGAATTGAAAGCAAATTAAGTGAGAATTTATAGTTTAAATTCTGTAACACTTTTTCTAATTTTAGTATTTTGTAGAAATGATTAGCTAAAGCTGTCCTATCCTTACTTCAAATAAAACTCAACAAAATGTATTACTTCTTCAAATGAGAATAAAGAAAACTGTAGAACCTGAAAAAAACAGGACATTTCACTCTCGTGCTGACAAAAGGTAACCATACAGCATCCACTAGGTGGTGCTACACATTCTAAATGTTGAACAGGGAGGGCCACAGAGCATCAAAGCCTGTGGTTTCTCCACTTGCTGGAGGCCTGAAGTTCCAAAGTAAGAAATACTTTATTCACACTGAACACATGGAACAGCCGCGGGGACAATGCTGCTAGCAACCCCTCTGACTCTGCCATGCCTGATGCCAAATCCAACAAAAACAAAATGGACAAAATGCACTATTCTCAAGACATAAGCTCTCAACATCTTTGGGCCTATAAAAAGTCAAAAGAGGAGATAAAGAGTTAGGTACAGAGTTAATTATTTTTCCTTAGAATCTCTTCATATAAGAATGGAAAACAAAGTGTATTTTGGATAAAATGTTATAGGAAAACTAAGAACAACAACCTATATGTTAACAAATTATAATTCATAAAGCTTATTATATGTATTTGTAAATAGCAAAAAGTATCATCATCCAAAAATTAAATCTACTTTCTATTTCTCAGAGGAGGAGAATGCTAAAAGTCATAGCAGTTGTAACTACAAAAAATGATGGAACTGTGTACTAGCCAGCTTGCTGATGCTGTAAGCAGCTGACAGTAAAAACACATAATACAACACTGAACATGAAGACAACAAAACAATCAAATTTATTCCAAGCCCAGATAAAAGGAATTTTCCCTACTGTGTACTCAAATAGTGTTGCAAATCCCATTAACAAGAATCACTAATCCCAGCATTCAGGAATCTTAGGCAAGATTATAAATTCAAGGCCATCTTGGGTTCCACAGTTCTAGGCCAGCCTGAGCTACACAGCAAGAATGGCTTTAAAAGGAGGAAAAGAGGCCCTCAGTTGTAACTCAGATGAGACCACTAATTTTAAATACATCTGAGAAAATAGTATGCATAAAAGTTAATGTTAGCCAGCTTATATGTGTATGCCTTCAAAGCATTTTTTCCACAAACATGATAGATATTTACCTATCATTTCTGGGATAAATCTGAGAAAATAAATGTATTGGTTTCACAAAAATTCAACAGGTCAAGAAAAGATAAATACATAAAAAAGTAAACACATCCCACATAAAAAGAGTTGAGCTTGGCTCTACTGAATGAGACAGATACAGTTCCTAATCAGACTGAGCTTGTCGGGTAGATGGATACTTTACCTGTGACAAAATACCTTCTCTTTCACGTAATAAGCCTCTGACAGCTGCATTCTAATAGCTTAAGGAAAAGTAAACAATATCCAGACCTCAAGTGTAGCTTATAGTAATATTAACATCAATTACATACACATACACCACACAGCAACCTAATACACTACTGTTCTGTAAGGTTTCTGACCCTTCAGTGATGAAAAGTTTTCCAACACAGACAAGCAGAACAACAGATCAGTAAACATTACAGAATGTACATGTTGAAATATTACATATGACTCACTAATAAGTATAATTTTATGTTTTGTACCAGTTGAAAGAAATGGTAAGTATAATTTTATGTTTTCATTAGTTAAAAGAAATGAGTATTATAATACTTTAGCAAACAAGACAAAAGTCTAAATGACACACACACAAAAAGAAAAAAGTGCTCAAGTGTAAGAATAATCTTGAGCAACTGGTCAACCAGGTTCACATGTACTTTGTTAATGCTACTTTAAACATTTTAACAGTCACAGGGACCATTAATGCACTTAAAAAAAAAAGAGTGAAGAATTATTCAAATGTAATCTAAAGAAACCCTTGGTAGAGGAATGCCTCATGCAAGGTAACAACCTGTCTTGGTCTGTTGTGTGCCAGAAGCAGAGATAGACACTAACAGTCAAGCTCTGACTACTCTAAAAATAATGTAGCAGGAGGTAAACCTATAGCCAAGGACTCCTATAAATACTTACAAGTTCCTTTCCTATACCTGAAGAGTTGGGGCAGGGGAGGGGATGACAGTGAGCATAAAATAGGAAGAAAGAGCAGATAACTTGATAATGGACAGTATAAAAATATCATGGAATATGTGTCAATCACTCTCCCAGTAGCAATGGGGTTCCCACTGTTCCTTACCTGACCTATTCCCACAAATTCTTTCTGTACCATTTGAAGTCTTTAAAATAATTTTCCCCTTGCAAAGCAAGTTACATGGCACTACATGAAGATCCCCAAAGGAAAGCCCCACTGCCCAGCTGTCTGAACTAGACATGTTCACTCACCTTTAAGCGCCTCACCATCTCCTCTTTAGAGATTTTATCTGAGATTTCTTTGACACCAGGAGGGTAAGTAATCTTCCCATCGTTGGTCCTTGTCTTTGAATGAGCCATGATGGAAATGTCTGTACCCCTAAAGCAAGAAAATTATTAGGTACAAACTAAAAATTTGCATGTACTATAATAAATATAAAAGATAAGTTCTTATCCAACAATTTATAATAGCCTCTTAATTCAGTGTAATTTAGTTATCTAATGAAAACTACTTTACTGAAAATTTTCCAAAATTACTGAGAAAAACAAATTTACTTATTTCATTTCCATTAAGAACAAGCTATATAATTTGCACTAACTCTCCCCAACAAAACACACAAAATAGAAAAAATAAACAAAATAAATAAATGTTTAAATTGGGAAATGAGGGTGAGTATGATCAAAATAAGTTGTAAGAAATTCTCCAAGGATACAAACATATTAATAAAAAAATTAAGTATCATAAATGATGCAGATAAAAAAATCTAGGAAAAAAACAAGAACCCAGAGAATTAAACACTATAGCTTTCTATATATCTGGTCTCTGAAGTTATCTGCCATCAATGACAAAACCAGGATTCAGTTTCAGTGCTTACATTGGACAAAAGGGATAGAATATATACCTGTCCAAAAAAAAAAATCTCCTGAGATTAATGTGGACTTCTATCCTAGCCCCACACACTCCACCCAAAGAGGGTACCCAAAAATCAATCTGTGCCTTACAGAAGCCAGAGAAGGTAAAAAGAGTGAAGTAGTAACAGACAAATCCAGAGCATAACAAAGGGAAACTAAAATACACACAGGAAGGGTAAGTCTATCTTATGACTCACAGAAGATTGAACAGTTCACACAACTGCACAAGTATTATAACACAGCAATTGACAAATTCAAGAAGCAAAAGACAATAAATTCAAAATAAAAGGGATAATAAATCAAGAAAATAAAATTTCAACATACTCGGCAGGTCATATTTATATATGCTTGCACAAACATATAAATACATATGTGTGTTGTAACAAAAAAAGAAAAAGGAAATATGAAGTGGGAACATGGGAGGGGTCCTAGAGGGTATCTGGAGGAAGGAAAGATATGGAAAAGTTTCATTTAAAAACATTTTCAAAAAGAAAATAAAGTCTCAAAACCAACACACTACCTTAAAGACAAGAACATCTGAAAATAGGTGATTTCTCAGTAGCAACAATATAAGCCAGGGTACAATAAAATTTCATCTTCAATATGCAAACCCAAAGTTTAAATATAAGGAATGTGATTGTCAAGAATAGGTGAAATAAGTACATATTAGCCAAGCAAAATTTGATAGCTGTCTGTATGAGCATATGTGTAAGTAAACTCAGAACACTGTTTAGCACGTGTTAAACCTTTGTGCATATATGATCCATGTGATCAAGTGAAGAGTAACATAAAGGAGATAGAAGCAAGTGGATCTCTTCTGAGTTTTAGGCTAGTCATGCTATATAGTGAAACTCATTTGTGTGAGGTTTAAAATGTAGATAAGAAAATTTTCTAAGTAAAATATCAGAAAAATATTCCCTAGAAAACCAAGCAAAAGAAAGCACATGATCTAAATACCACACACACACACACACACACACACACACAGATGAACGCAAGCACGCATGCGTGGGTCCAGGGTCCACTTCTTTGTATGTGCTAAGAAGAAAAAAACACACATGTCTAGTGTAAGGCAAACAACACAAGGTCTATCAAGCATAGGATAAGTAAACTGTGGTCTATTCATACAACAAAAAAAAAAACAACTATGGAGTCAATCAACTATTGCTTTGTTAGAATAATAATGTAGATTAGCATTAGGGTTAACTGAAGGATATCAAGCACAAAACCCCACAGAGTACATGCTTATATGAAAATTTTAAACCAGACAAACCTCTACAATGTTTAAAGCAGTAGTCAAGTCAAAAAAAAATCGGTACAATATACCTATCTGATAAGTGACATTAAGAAAAAAAACTTGCAAAAGGACACTATAAAAATACAATCATACTGAATGGTAAGGGGGGGGGGACTTTACAAGTCAGGTAGAAGGCTATAATGCAAGAGAAACTTCTACGAGTAAACAAGGATGGCCCCAGTTAAGACTCCTAGCAGCGGTGGATGCATAGCTTGAAGTGGCCATGCCCGCAATCAGATTGCTGACTACCCTGGTTGTCATCAGAGAGCCTTCATCCAATGACTGATGGAGGCAAATACTGAGACCCATGGCCAAACATTGGGCGGAGCTGATGGAGTCCTGTTGAGGAGGAGAGAGGAGGGATCCTAGGACCAGGAAGGTCAGGGATATCGCAGGAAAAGCCATAAAAACAACCTGGTTCATGTGAACCAACAACCAGAGAGTGCGGTGGGATAATGCTCTTGTACACTGTAAAGATTTGTCACTCATATTGGTTTAATAAAACGCTGATTGGCCAGGAGCCAGGCAGAATGTGTAGGAGGAGCAACGAGACTAGGAGAATTCTGTGAAGAGGAAAGGCAGAGATGCAATCATCAGTCAGGCACAGAGGAAGTAAGATGAGAATGTCTCACTGATGAAAGGCACTAAGCCACCTAGCTAAACATAAACAAGAATTATGGGTTAAGTTACAAGAGCTAGGGAATAAGAAGCCTGAGCTAATAGGCCAATCTGTTTATAATTGACGTAGGCCTCTGCTTCTTTGGGAGTGAACGGCTGTGGAACAAGGCACAACAAACACTAACGCTTCAAGGGAGCCTGCATGGGACCAGCCTAGACTCTCTGCATACATGTGACAGTTGTGTAGCTTGGTCTATTTGTGGGACTCTTAACAGTGGAAGCGGGGACTGTCCCTGGTGGTTTGGCTGGCTCTTGGGAACCGATTCCTCATTCTGGATTGCCTTGCTGAGTCTGAACACGGGGAGGTGTTTGGTCTTTCTGGCATTGTGATATGTCAGTTCTTTGTTGATGCCTGAGAGGCTGACCCCTTTTTGAGGGAATCTGGGAGGGGTGGATGTGGGGGGAGTGGAGAGGAAGGAGGGAAGGGGAGGCTGTTAAAAAATACAATCATAAAGTGACAAATGAAGAGAAGTTTGTAGAATGCAGAAGCGAAAGGTGAGTGTATGAGAAGATTCAGCAGTATTATCTCTAAGAGCACACACTAAACCTCAATCACTCTACACCATACACATGACAAGAGTAAAATGGCAGTAACAATATACGTAGGCATGGATGTGAAGAGGCTAATCTGTCAGTATAGTCATAGTAACATAATTCAAGCACTTTCTTATTAAAATGAAAAAACAAGTGTTTAACCTAGAGCCAGTAATCACACTATCGGATATTTTCTAAGAAAAATAAAAAACT
Source organism: Bramus lutescens (assembly GCA_001685075.1). Taxonomy (NCBI): domain Eukaryota; kingdom Metazoa; phylum Chordata; class Mammalia; order Rodentia; family Cricetidae; genus Bramus; species Bramus lutescens. Next base: position 36,848 of record LOEQ01001245.1, read on the forward strand.
TAACGTTTACAGAAAATATCCCCAAATTGAAACCAATTCAAATGATTTTTAATGGGTAAAAACTGATATTAAAAGAATACTGATCCATGCAGTAATTTAACAGTCACTATGCACAAAGTAAAGGATTATGTACATTGTATGGCTTCCTTATTCAATAGTCTCAAAATGATTAAAAAAAAACTAGAAAAAGACAGCAGATGAGCAGCTTTAAGGAAACAAAGGTAGAGGAGTGAGGAAACAGGAGGCAACCCCCTCCTCACTGCAACTGTGAATAATTGAAACCCTACAGCAGTGGTTTTCAACCTGTAGGTCATGATCCCTTTGGGGGTCACCTAAGATCATTAAAAAACACAGATATATACATTACAATTCATGACAGTAGCAAAACTACAGTTAAAAAAGTAGCAATGAAAATAAATTGGTTGGGGGTTCACAACAACATGACGAACTGTATTAAGGGATCAGCATTGGGTAGGTTGAGAACCACTGCTTTATAGGATTTAAGCATACAGAACTACACAAATATTGCAAACAATATTGAGCAAAAATTTAGGAATAAGGGACTCAGAACCATGGTTCAGGAGTTAATAGCATTAGCTGCTCTTCTACAGGACTCAAGTTCAACTCCTGGAACCCACATAACAGTTAACGATTGTTTTTAACTCCAATTCCAGGGGATCTAATGTCCTCTTCTGGTCTCTGCAAGCACTAGGCACAAAAGTGATGCACATACTACATACACGCAGACAAAAAACACCCATACAGATAAATTAAAAACAAAAATTTGTTGGGTGAAGGTGGTGCACGCCTTTAATCCTGGCATTCGGGAGGCAGAGGCAGACAGACCACTGAATCTAAGACTAGCCTGGTCTACAGAGCGAGCTCCAGGACAGAAAGGGCTACATAGAGAAATCTTTCAAAAAAAAAAAAACAAATTCAAGAGTAAGTTATGTAAAATCCACCAACTAGTGCTATACCCACGGTCAACTTTTTGGTTTTGCCATAATTATGTAAGTGTGCAGGGGACAGATGCATGATGGGCTCAAAATATTATTTTTGCAACTTTCTGTGTTTCATTTTTGTTTTGTTTTTATTTGGTTTTTAGTTTTTCGAGACAGGGTTTGTCTGTGTAGCTCTGACTGTCCGGAAACTTGCTTGTAAATCCAGGCTGGCCTCGAACTCAAGATATTCTCCTGCCTGCATCTGCCTCCTGTGTGCTGGAATTAAAAACCATCACCTGGAGTAGCTTTCTGTTTATAATTATTCCAAAATAAAGTTTTTCAAATAAAAAGGTCATATAAACAAGAGTTTGAAAACACAATTTACAATGAAAAGATGCATTTTCATGAAACCTGAAATTATGAAAACTCTAAATACCTGAAAAGATACTGAACTCATGAAATAAAGAACTAAAACATTGCAAAAATATATCTTCCTGCATAGACTAGTGATTTAATGATCATGAAATCAAGCTTTGGGTCTAAAGTGGGGTACAATCAAGGAGGACTTGTGGTTGGGGGTAGAGACATGACAGCTGGACATGGTGGTATACTCTTGTAATCCTGGAAACAGAGGATTAGGAGTTCAAGGCTAGTCTGATAGGTAGCAATTTCCAGGCCAGCCCATATATGAGGCTTTACATTAAAAAAAAGGAAGGTATTCATACATTTAGAGTAAGAGTGTGTGTGTGTGTGTGTGTAAAGACTTACTAAAATATAAAAAAGGTAAAATGGGAAGAAGACCGAAAAGAGGCAAAGGAGAATGTGGAGAAGTGGTATGGGGAAGAAGAGAAGGAGGAAAGGGGAGGAAGAGAGGGAGAGAGACAAAGAAAAGAAGCAGAGGCAGAAAAAAAGAAATTAGAAAAATTTATTCTACAAATATATAAATTAAAGGTTTGGACTTGGTTCTACCAAATATTAAAAACCAATACAAAGCTAAAGTAATTTAAACAGTGTGGTATTGGTACGGGGAAAAAAAGATTCAACGGAGCCTAAGGAAAGGCCTAAAACAGACTCAAAACATGAAACTTACGTGAAAACAGTGACAAGATAAGATAATATCAGTCAGTAAGGGCAAAACAAAAAGTACTGCTGTTCCCGTACTTCATAAAAACATAAAATGAATCCTGGGTAAATTAGTAATCAGGTATCAAGGTAAAGCCTTTAGAATGTGATGAGAGAATGAGCACTGTTTATGAAGCTTATAGGTGTGCCCCTTTAAACAAACAACATATTCATCAGAAGCCTAGGCTAAGTCACTCCAGGGGAGCATTCCTAAATGTAGCAGACTTCACAACTGTCTGTCCACAAGTCTGCAGTATAAGAACATCAGCACAGATGAGCTGTTCAAGTGCAGACAGCACAGAATGCACACAAATGTGTGGATTAAAGTTACCATCCACCTACTTTTTGCATAATATCTCAGCAGTAACTATTGTAGAAATGAGCTAAAATGGATCTCAGAGTCTACCAAAAGAAACACATAATCCTAAATAACTAAACCACAGTAGACTTTGAAATCATCATAATGGAAACAGCAAACATGAAGCCTGGGGAAAGGATTTAAGCATTAGCATTTCTATAAAGGTATGGAGAGGATTGTATAAACAATAAGAAAAAAACAGACAAGGTTCAGAATTCATCACTGTAGGGGAGAAAGGGGACAACATAATACACAGAAAATGTAGCTACAAGAAAAGAGAGCTAAAAAAATAAAAGATAAGCCGGGCAGTGGTGGCACATGCCTTTAATTCCAGCACTCGGGAAGCAGGCAGATCTCTATGAGTTTGAGGCCAGCCTGGTCTACAAGGGCTAGTTCCAGGACAGGTTCCAAAGCTACAGAGAAACCCTGTCCAGAAAACAAACAAACAAACAAAAAGATATGAGCCAACAATGGGGCAGGTTTCTGAGTTGGCATTGAGTCTTATAAGCAGAGTGTAAGAGGCTGTGAATACACACAGGCTATTACTATTCCTAGAGTGAGACACACCAGTCCCTATCTACTAAACAACTCCACGAAAGTTGTAAGTGTACAAGTTCTTTCCCTGACCTCCACTTGCAGAGCTGTGATCCTCCACCTAATTACCTAGCCACATTCTGAGTCTATACAAATGGCATTTATATATTGCACTCACTATACTTCTTTCTCCCCTAGATTAACTCCTTAAGACAAGCAGAGGTATCATTTTATGCTACTGTTACTACCTATGATAGGCATTATTAGCAGTAAGTACTCAGAAAATACTTGCTGAATGAATGACATCTATTTTTGAGAAATTGTAGTTAAAATAAACAGTGCAGACTAGACAGGAGAAGAAACCAAATAGAACAATTTTCTCAATCTTCCTAATGCTGAGACCCTTTAATACAGCTCTCATGTTATGGCTACCCAACTAAAAAATTATTTTTGTTGTGTTGCTACTTCATATCTGTCATTTTGCTACTGTTATGAACTATAATGAAAATATCTGTGTTTTCTGATAGTCTTAGGCAACTCCTGTGAAAGGCTCATTTGACTCCCAAATGATTCACGAACCATAGATTGAGAACAGCTGAAACAGAAGGAGACCAGTTAGGAAACTGATAAAGAAAGGAATACAGGCAATGGCTAAAATAAAGAAAACTGACTCAAAGAGTTAGAAATAATTATAACAGAAAACGAGATTACTATAAAATTCAAAGTATGTGTTCCTGAAAAGCTGGTTATTTAAATATTAACTGAGAATTCACTTGGTGCAATTTACTAGGTACCAACTATACTAGGTACTAAAGTCACAATAATGAGCAACTGAAGAGATTGTTCCACGTGAAGGATGCTTGCTGCTTAAGCATAAGGACTGAAATCTTGATTCCCTAGCACCTTCATAAAAGGCTGGGCACAGTGGCATAACCAGTAGCTCAGCATTAGGAAGGACACACACAGATTCAGGGGCTGGATGGCCAGACAATCTAGCCTAAATAGTGAGCTTCAGGTTCAACAGGAACCTAATGGAAAATTGCATAAAGAACAATAGAGGAACATATCCAACATCAGCTCTGGCTTTAAGAACACACAGGTGAACACACATTCACAAGTATAATGATAAGCAAATATAAAAAATGTATGCCCTGGTTATAACAGAGATGGCAGAAACTACAGATCTTGAGGAAAATTAAGTTTCATCTAAAAGACAGCTCTATTTTACTATTTAAAATCTAAACTTTAGATTCTAAAGTTTTATAAAAAAAAAAGTAAGACCATACAATATTTTGATAACATCTACTGCTTATGCTATGCAAATTAAAAAATTTTAATAAAGAAAATGTGAGGCGGGGGATGGAAACATGGCCCAACACTAAAGAGCACTGCCTGTTCTTCTAAAGAACATATAAGTTTTGATTCCCAGAACCCACATGGAGGCTCACAACCATCTCTAACTCCAGTTCCAAGGGATCCAATGCCCATTTCTGGCCTCTGCAAGTGCTGCACATATGTGGTGCAGGCAAAACACCTACACACATTAAAAAAAAAAAAGTTAATGTGAAATTGAGGAAACAGCTTGAGTAGTAAAGTATCACATAAGCATGAGGACCTGAGTTTATCCCCAGAACCCATATAAAAAGGCAATGTGATGGTGCACACTCGTAATCAATCCCAGAACCAGGGAAGCAGGGGAATGGAAAGATCCCTGAGATTTGCAGCCCC
>LOEQ01001245.1:68907-79705 GCA_001685075.1 Bramus lutescens
TTGCTGGGAATTGAACTCAGGACCTTTGGAAGGGCAGGCAATGCTCTTAACCTCTGAGCCAGCTCTCCAGCCCTAGGAGGTTCTTCTTTCTGTATTTGTATTGATTTCATTGGTTGAATAAATAAGCTGCCTTGGCCTTTTGATAGGGCAGCCCTTAGGTGGGTGGAGTAAACAGAACAGAATGCTGGGAAGAAGGGAAGTGTGGCAGACACCATGCTTCTTCTGCCCAAGACAGATGCTGGTTAGACTCCTGCCGGTAAGCCACAGTCAAGTGGCGATACACATTAAGAGAAATGGGCAAATCAAGATGTGAGAGTTAGCCAGTAAGAGGCTAAAGCTAATGGGCCAGGCAGTGTTTCAATGAATACAATTTCCGTGTGGTTATTTTGGGTATAAGCTAGCAGGGCAGCCGGGACACAGCCCACCACCGCTCCTCATTACATTTCTTCAAATTCTTTTCTCTGCATGGCTATGAGTTAGGAATGACCTGAAAGAAATTCCTGAGACAGAAAGGGAAGAAGTAGCCATGCTTCTATTCAGGAGATAACAAAAAAGGTCAGAAACTGTCACCAACTAAACTCTGGCTTGCCTACCTCACCTTCAACGGGTTGGAGATAGTAACTGGGCCCACAGTTCTTCCAGCTCCTGTCACATCTCTTTTGGTTCCCTCACTGAGAAGTCTGTGCCCACCTTCAAAGAAAAGTGTGTTCTGCCTAATATGGGTTGCCCACATCATTTCAAATCTCAAAATTACAGGTTTGGGCTAATGGCTTAACCCATTTCCATGACTTCCAAGTCCACCTTGCAGGCTCCAGTTAGCTCTCCTCAGCTTCATGTCTACATTCCCTTCCAAAATGCCAGTCCTACACACTTCAAGCACAAGCAGAAAGAACAGAGAATTAATTCTTATATCTAATAAAGATAAACAAATCCCCCACGTAATCACAACAATTTCCTTCTCTGATCAAACTCAGATTGATAGAGAAGAGAATACAGCTGTGAGTTAGGCTACCCTATTTCCAACTGCTACTCGTCAAGCTCGCTGAGAACCTAACTAAACAGAAAACCATACACTATGATCATGTGTTTACTTCCTTTTATCAGCAAAACTATCTGAATATTTGAGTTTAAAACAAACCAACACTCATGGTTCAAAGGTATTTATTTCTTAGAAGAACAAGCTCTAGTTTTAAATGTACCTTCTTCACCAATGAGATAAACCAGCAGATGAGGCATACACACACACACACACACACACACACACTCCATCTATCTTCTTGGAATACAGTTATAACTACACCATTGGCTGACCTGTGTTGCTTTGTGGCACTATATTTTATTATCGGTGTGCAGAAATCCTGGGATGGTTATTAGGCCTTGTTCACTTGGCTTAATAAATCCCCCAGAACTCACCTTGTGGAAGGAAAAAAAAAAACTCTTACAAGTTGTCCTCTGACCCCTACATATATACAGCATGTGTGCTCGTACACACACAAGCAAATAAATATGGTTTGAATGTAACTGGCCCCCATAAGCTCAAAGGGAGTGGCACTATTAGGAGGTATCTTTTTTGGAGTAGGGTGGCCTTGTTGGAGGAAGTGTGTCACTGTGGAGGCGGGCGTTAAGATCTTATTTGCTCAAGCTTTACTCAGTGTGACACTCAGTTGACTTCTTGTTGCCTGCAGATCAAGATGTGGTACTCTCAGCTCCAGCACCATGTCTGCTTGCATGCCGGCATGTTCCACCATGGTGATGATAATGGGCTAAATCTCTGGAACTGTTAAGCAACCCCATTAAATGTTTTCCTTTCTAAGAGCTGCTGTGGTCAAACCAGGTGAGGTGCTGCACGCCTTTAATTCCAGCACTTGGGAGGCAGAGGCAAGTGGATTTCTGTGAGTTTGAGGCCACCATGGTCTACAGAGTGAGTTCCAGCTGACCCTTTCACCATTCAATTCACCAAATTAGCCTTTCCCTCTCAATTGTAATCTAAAAAAAAATTTTTTTAAGGAAAATTAGAAGGCAGAAGAAAACAGAAGAGGTTTGAGCACTGAAAGAAAAGAAACACAGGGCAATTCAACTGTGTACAGCTTTCCCCACAAATTATTCCCAGAGTTTGCAGCAGCGTAGGACAGTTGAGATTCAAGTAGAAAATCTGCCTTGTTCTAGAATCACAACTACAATGCAGCAAATTACAAGGTAAAATTCAAAATGGTCAGAGCTAGAAGGGCAGCATTAAATTAAAATCTTCACTGACCTTTGAACTTCATACATTCTGGGATCTCAGGGAGTCCAAAAGAAAGCAACTAAAGCTCAAAAGAGCACTAGTTCAGGTCTGCTGTAGAAGGCATGAGCTCAGTCAGGCAAGCAAGGCTGGGAGGATGGCCAGGCTTCCTACACACTTCTATAAAGTGAAGCCAATCAGCCAGCCACTAAGTGCAGTCATAACTATATTCAGAAGAAGAAGACAAAGAGAGGAAAGTGAGATGCTCAGAGATTAAGATCATGCACTGCTCCTGCAGAGGACTCAAGTTCGGTTCCCAGTACTACCTCAGATGGCTCACAATCACCTGTTACTCCAGTTCTAGGGGAGCTGATGCTCTCTTTTGACCCCTGAAGTTAGCCACATGATCATGCACACTCACATACATAATTAAAAATAAATAAATGGGCCAGGCAGTGGTGGCACACACCTTTAATCCCAGCACTTGGGAGGCAGAGGCAGGGGATCTCAGTGAGTTCAAGGCCAGCTTGGTCTAGCAAGTGAGTTCCAAGACAGCCAGGACTGTTATACAGAGAAGCCCTGCCCCGAAAAATAAATAATAATTTAAAAAAGACTAGACTGTAGCAAGCCTGTAGGACATGACATTAAAAAAAAAGAAAATAAATGTTTAAAACAGAAAGAGAAAGAGAATTTAGAGATACATATGATCCTAAGTACACTCTATAATTACAATTTTCTAGATATGAAAAGAAACAAATGCAATCCAATGAGACGACTGCAGCCAACAGAGAAAGACTATTTCAGATAACCTAGGTGAGGAAAGTAGTAAGGGTTTTAAAGTAGCTATTATAAATATATTCAGTGTATAAAGAAAAGTATGGTCACAATGCAGTATCTCAATAGACAGAATTTTTTTAATGAAATACAAGAACTAAAGGGTACATTATTTAAAAATGGCTTTAACAGCATACAAGAAATAACACACAAAAAAGAATTACCTACAAGATAAAACAACATGAATTATTCAAACTAAAAAATTGAAGGGAAAAATAGTTTCATACATTTAAAAGAAAACTGTAGGGCAGCATGTAACACAAATCCTAGAAAGAACAATGAAAGTGAATAGGGTAGAAAAGGTATTTTCTAAGTAATGGTTACAATGTCCCAAACTTGGAGACTATCAATTACAAATTAAGTTCAGCAAACTCCAAACTGAATAATACATATCAAATAGTTAAAAACTGAATGTAAACCTGAAAAAAATAATCTTTCAGAATATCAAATTACAATTCTACATCCAGAAAAACAAACGAAACACAAATTAGAAAAATAAGAGCAACTATATAATCACTTAAAAGCTGAAAGATCATCATTAAACTGTACATTTTGCAAATGCATTAAGAGTATTTCCTTGGGTGTGGTGGCTAGAGGCCAGTCTGTTATCCATAGCATGTTCCAGGCCAACTAGGGCTGCACAGTAGCCTGTATTTAAAAAAAAAAAAATTAAGTGCTGACAAGACTCAAACACAAGATAAAGAAAACCTGAAATAACAAGTTTGTAATTATGTACAAGAGTTTAAATTCTTTAAAAGATAACTATTTAAAGCAAAAAAGAAACAGTGAAGCAAAATAAAATAACGTAAACTGCGCAAAGGCTGAATGAAATCATAATATGAGGATCTTTTACAGGCAGTGATCCAGATACGTGTGAGCGCCCACAGTGAGCAGGTACCTCCTTAGAGCACCGTTATAAAATTATAGAGCAGAGCTTACAAAGTCAACAGAGGGACACTGTAATCCCAACACTCAGGAGGAAGTAGGAAGATCACTTAGAGCTCATGGTCATCCATGCCACCTGAGATGCTGTCTTAAGGGAAAAAAAATAGGAAAGGAGAACAGGAGGGAAGGAATCTAGGAAAGGGCAAGGCATGTAGCTATGTACCTCAATGGTCGAGTACTTTGCCTACCATATGCAAAGGCCCAGGGTTAGCTCCCCGATGGCTCGAATCACTCATGAAGATGCAGCCAACCTAAGTTAGCTAGGTCTAACTTAGTCAATAGAAAATTGGAGGATCCTTCAACTCTTAACCCAAGAGTCTCCTGTCTTCTCTAAGCATCTACGAAACGGCAGCAGTACAACCTGCTAGGAAACAAGCGAAGGAAATGAGTAGCAGCTGGTTTTCTTTGGCATGATGATTGATAACCAATACACAAGCCATGATATCTTTCATAACCTGGTACCAGAAAAAGCATATTCTTGCTACACAAACCAATGAATGCTGGTACTGTGTAGAAGGTGGCTATAAAAGAGTGCAAATTATCAGGAGGCAGGGATTACTAGGACCACTCAAGTGGCTGACAACTAAAGTCATCAGTGTTGTTAGGGGGCAGTTGCATATCTATCGTTCAACACAATCACAATTAGTGCCTCCAAAGACTTATTTTTCTAAAAACTGACAAAACTGACTTTAAAATGTATATTGAAACACACATACACACACAAAAAAACCCTAGAGTGGCAATAAAAATGTTAAGATCTATTTCATTTGTGTGTGGTGTTTGGGGAGTGTGGTTGTCACAGAGGGGGGGGAGAGATGAAGGTAAAAAAGAGCGAGCTCACATGCATGCACGTGCCTGGGAAAGCACTAAGGGCTCCTTGAAGGGGTCATCATCAGACGCCCTGGAGCTGGAGTTACAGACTGTAGAGAGCTGCCTGATATAAGTGTTGGGAACCAAACTCCAGCCCTCTGAAAGAACAATAAACACTCTTAACTGCTGGGCCATTTCTCCGCCCTCAGCCAACTTTAAAACTCACTATAGCTAGCCACCTATCAATTGGGAGTTAGAGACAGGAGTATCTCCAAGTTTGAAGCTAACCTGGTTCACATAGCAAGTTCCAGGCCAGCAAGGGCTACATAGAGCAACCCTGTCTCAAAACAAAATAAAACAAATCTCCCTATATAATGCTACAGTAATCAAGATTGTCTGATTCCTTCATAGAACAAAAAGATGACTAGGATTTAAATATAGAGGCCAAAAAGATACATATATAGGGTTCAAATACTTAGGAAAAGAATACAAAGACAACCAACTCAACTCAAAAGCTAACAAAATGATGCTGGAATGAAGAAGCCTTTCTATTCTTTTAATGAATCATAACCCTTTCTTTCATAAAAACACACACAAATTTGAAATGGACTAAATCTCTGCATGTAAAGACTATGGCTATATTTTGGATCTTGAATGGTGTTCAAAGGCCTATGTGATCCCCAAGAGGTAGTGGAAGCTTTTTAAAAGGTGCTGCCTATTGGGAGGTCTTCAAATTACTGGTAGTTCCTCAAAAGGGGTCATGGGACCCCAGCTCCTTCCCACCTCCTCACTCTCTAGTCACACCCCATCTACCAACTGCCATCCAATTCTTTCTCCAGAAGACCAACAGCAATGGTTACCAGATCATAGAATGGAAACCTCCAAATACATAGATGGCAAGCGAAGAAAGGAAATTTAATACAATATCAAGCTCACAAATTCATTAATAATTATTGTTTACTTTTACTGAGGTGTAATAAAATGCAATCTAAATCTGTACGGCCTGATTATCTCACTTACTTGGTATAGTAAAGGAAACCTGACCAATACAACTAAGAATCTTCTATACAAAATAAGTACAAGAAAGTATTCTCATGGTTTAAAGGATAGATTAAAAAAAAAGAGTAAGTAAAAGCTTATTAGAACTCAAAAGCATAATACATTTTAAAACTGACTGATTAGAGCTCATCAGCTAAAACCTTCAACTTACCAAAATCTATGGTAAGAACAAGATACAAAATGGGAAAAAATAACTCACCAATGATCTAGCAAAGAATTTATATACAGAATGTATTGAGGAAGGACTAGCAATCTAGATCAGTTAGCAAAATGCTTGCCTCTCATTCATGAGGCCATGGATTTGAATCCCATTGCCAAAAACTCCCACAAGTCAACAATAAAAAGATAATTAGGACCCAACAAGATAGTTTGGAGCCTAGAACCCTTATGGCCGAGAGCTGGCTCCTGTAAGTAGAGTAGTCCCTGACCACCACATGTACTATGCCACTATGCCATACACATACACAAAATAAATACAGTAATTAAAAACATTTAAGACAGCAATTTTGTTTTAGTTTGGTTTTGGTTTTTTGAAATGGGGTTTCTCTGTTTAACAGTCCTGGCTGTTCTAGAACTAACTATGTAAACCAGGCTGGCCTTCAACTCACAAAGATCCACCTACTTTGGACTCCCAAGTGCTACAATTAAAATCATGCACCACCACGGCCCAGTCAAGACAGCAAATTTTTTTTGTTTGCTTTTTGTTTTGTTTTGTTTCTCAAGACAGGGTTTCTCTGTATAACAGTCCTAGCTATCCTGGAACTCACTTTGTAGACGAGGCTGGCCCCAAACGCACAGCGTCCTGCTTCCTGAGTGCTGGAATTAAAGGTATGTAAAGCAATTTTTTAACAAGTAAAAAACCTGAAAAAAATTCTACCAGAGGTTGGGAGTGTTTAACCCCAGTACTTGGAAGGCAAAAAGCAGGTAGAGCTTTGTGAGTTCAATGCCAGCCAACTCTATATAGTGAGTTTCAGGAAAGCCAGAGCTACACAGTAAGACCCTTTCTCCAAAAAAGAAATTCTACCAAATAAACACAGTAACTGTCATAACTTTGAAAGGGTGTTCAGTATCATTATCAATGTCAGTATTAAAGCTCTCCAAGCTGTAGGATGAAGGTATGCAGCTATAATCTCACCATTTGGGAGACAGACGCAGGAGCACTACTGTAGAAGAGGGGCCTATCTTCTCTAGACATGAGTGAAGTCCAAGCCAGCCAGGGCTACACAGAAAAACTGTTTAAAATGATGATGATGATGATGGTGGTGATGATGATGATGATGATTGATGGAGGAGGAGAAGGAGAAAATAAGAGTATACAACTCTAGGGCAAGGAAACACAAACATCCTAAATAACATAAGGTGTTAGAGTTCCCACGGACACAAGTAATACAAGAGAAGAAAGCTCTATATATTGCCTAAGTAAGAGTTAAATTACCTGACCATTTGTCGTACATGCTGAGTGAAATGCTCAACTTTGGATATGTGCACAAGCAGAAATGAGCAATGTAAACTCAGCAGAAAGATACATGGGAAGATACAGTTGGCACAAGGTCTAATACAGAAGGGAGTAAGAACAGCTCCCTGCTTGCAGAGGCTCAGGGAAGCTACAGGAAACCAAAAGAAATAAATGCAGGTCTCATGCTCATGTAGTAAGGATTCTGAATTAGAGCCACCCAGAAGCTCTAAAGGAGGAATGAGCTATTCAAACATGTGATAAGAAGTATCTGTGAACAATGTGATACAGGGGGTGAAACTACAAGCAGGGACGCAAACAAGACAACTAATGCAGAAGAAGCAGGCAACCTTTTACTTTCAGCAGACACAAAGGTACAGGGGAAAGGCTTCAAATATCCAAGAGAGCCATGTACACAAAGCAAAGATAAAAATGAGAAACTGACACTTCTCAGAAAAAATAAAAATTGCTCAAGCACAGGAAACAATGCTCAGGTTCGCACCAGGAAAATGTAAATTAAAATAGAGATACTGGCCGGGTGGAGATGGCACATGCCTTTGGTGTAGGAGGTCCTTCCGTATTTGTGTTGCTTTCATTGGTTAATAAAGAAACTGCTTTGGGCCTGGTGACAGGGCAGAACTTAGGTAGGCGGGGAGACAGAACTAAATTCTGGAAGGAAGAAAGCAGATTCAGAGAGCCGCCATGGAGACACCATGTCAGACATGCTAAATCTTTCCAGGTAAGCCACGACCTCGTGGTGAACACAGATTAATAGAAATGGGTTCAATCAAGATGTGAGGTAGCCAATAGGAGGCTAGAGCTAATGGCCAAGCAGTGTTTTAATTAATACAGTTTCTGTGTGATAATTTCAAGTGTAAGCTAGCCAGGCGACCAGAACAAGGGGCCCCACTCCCTGTAACATGCTTTAATCCCAGCACTTGGGAGGCAGAAGCAGGTGGATCTCTGTGAGTTCAATGGTCTACAAGAGCTAGTTCCAGGACAGGCTCTAAAGTTAAAGAGAAACCCCGTCTCCAAAAAAAANCTTTAATCCCAGCACTTGGGAGGCAGAAGCAGGTGGATCTCTGTGAGTTCAATGGTCTACAAGAGCTAGTTCCAGGACAGGCTCTAAAGTTAAAGAGAAACCCCGTCTCCAAAAAAAAAAAACAGAGATACTGTTTTTCACCTGTCAGATTGACAAACATCCTAAAAGGTTGATTATATACTGTTAGCAACACTACAGAGACACAAGTATTTTCACATATTAACAGTGCTGCAAAGTCTATGAAGTACAACATGACACTATGTAAATTCTATCTGTTGTATTCTAGCTCACAATTCCATGGCTAGGAATGTGCACCACAAACAAACATGCATCATATGTACAAATAATAGCAATTTTATGACAGTAAAGAAGCATGGCATAAAAATGAACACTGCAGTTGTCCAGAGAGAGAAAGTACTTTATATACAAATAAGGGAAGATCTCCAGGGTGTATTTTTCAATGTGAAAAATAAAAGGCAGAAAAGTCAATGGTTCCCAGTATTAGTGTAAAATATAAGAGAAGACTGAGGTGGTCTATATCTGTATTATATTATTAAAAGAGGGCTACAGAGATGGCCCAGTGGTTAAAAGCACTTGTTGCTGACTTTGGTTTCAGGAACCCCTGTTAGGTGGTTTACAACCCACTGTATCTAAGACCTCTGGCCTCCACAGGTACCTGCTCTCTTGTAAACATACTACATACAGACATACATACAAGTACATGTAGTTAAAAATAACAATTCTTTTTTAAAAAATCATTAACATCAACAAATTATATAGGCACCTGGAAATGAGACAGATGGAAAGAGTATAGGCTGTTTTTTACATATGGGTAAGGTTTCCTAAAACCTTAACAAAATTTGGTAATTATCTGATGGAAAAGAGAAAAAAAAATGGAGAGATCAGGATGCCACTCCAGTTTCTGGCATGAGTGTAAAAGCAGTCACCCCATACAACAGATGTTGGGGGAGTCTGCTACTAACTTGAAGTGAGCGCTGGGAAAGTGTTAGAGGAAAGGAAGGAAACTGAGTTTGAAAATGTTACACTAGAGACAGCACACCTAAGAGTACACGAGAAAAAGGAAATTTGGAAGAAGCCACAGGATGCAATTAATGAAGGAAGGAGACAAAGGAAAATATGTATAAGAACCTAATTTATTTAGGAATTATTTATTCTATAAAGTCAATTAACCTGGGGTGAAACTAAACCTCAAAAGCATAAACTAAAGAGGCAAGTTTCTCAGTCCCAAGACTACAGATTGATATTCTCTTTTTAAAGAAATCAACCACTCACTAAAAACTTAGCTAAAACACTTACTCCAGGATCACAGTAAATTAGAAACATCTACCTATGGGTGAAGCTACCAGGACAATCTTTTAAAAACAACATAAGGAGAAATTAAGACCTAGCTTCAAGTGGCCATCACCTGGACCAAAAGGCCCAGCTCTGTATACCTGACTGCTCCTGCGCAAATGTCCTCTTTGACAAGAGTCTTTCATGATTCCTACATAGAATAACATGTTCATCTTTGGTCAGATTCCTTCTTGGAGCTGAATATGCCTTCCATATTCTACCTTGTTTTATGATTTCCTTAACAGACCCTTTTGGAATGAATATATGTGGGGTGCATGTATATTTTATTACAAGAGTATTTTCCATCTTTCTATCTCTAGCCATAACTGAGAGCAATTTTCTCAAACAATAAAACATGCGAACATCCTTAGCTGGGCGGTGGTGGCGCATGTCTTTAATCCCAGCACTCAGGAGTCAAGAGGCAGGTGGATCTCTCTGAGTTCGAGGCCAGCCTAGTCTACAAGAGCTAGTTCCAGGGCAGATTTCAAAGCTACAGAGAAACCCTGCCTCAAAAAAAAATAAATAAATAAAAGAAACAAACAAACGAAACATGCAAACATCCATTCAACTATTACCCCACTTTGTCTTCTTTAAAGTGATGTAATTAGACATTTTATCACCAATAATCTCCCTGCAAACAAGTTTGGTTGTCTCTGTTTGATTGAAACAGGGTATTATATGTAGCTCATAGTGGATTCAAACTCCCAATTTTCTTGTCTCAGCACACCACACTGTCAGGTGCTGAGATTTACAGACATGCAGCACCATGTCTACCACACCATAAAAAGTTACAAGCATGTTTTACTTTGTCCTTACATATCTGTCTCCAATCTAAACACTGTCCTAGCTTATCCTAAAAACTAATGAGATAAGGAGTGATGGAAAGTAATGCTTAGAGCTGGAGAGATGGCTCAGAGGTTAAGAGCACAGACTCATCTTCCAGAGGTCCTGAGTTCAATTCCCAGCAACCACACGATGGCTCACAATGAGATATGGTGCCCTCCATGCCAGAACACTGTATATATAATAAATAGAAGGAAAGAAAGAGAGAGAGAGAGAGAGAGAGAGAGAGAGAGAGAGA
>LOEQ01001245.1:105716-132765 GCA_001685075.1 Bramus lutescens
GCATCCTTTGGATATATACCCAAAAGTGGTATTACTGGGTCTTGAGAAAGGTTGTTTCCTAATTTTTTGAGAAATCGCCACACTGTCATCCAAAAGGGTTGTACTAGCAATGCAGAAGTGTTCCCTTTTCCCCACAACCTCTCCAGCATAAGTTGTCATCAGTGTTTTTGATTTTGGCCAATCAAATGGACCTAAGAAACAAGTGGGTGTAGCTATCCTCATATCTAACAAAATAGTCTTCAAGTTAAAATCAGTCAAAAGAGACAAAGAAGGACATTTTATATTAGTCACAGGAAAAATCCATTAAGAGGAAATTTCAATACTGAGCATCTATGCCCAAATACAAGGGCACCCTCATATGTCAAACACTTCTAAAGCTTAAATCATATATTAAACCCCACACACTAATAGTGGGCGACTTTAACACTCCCCTCTCACCACTGGACAGGTCAGTCAGACAAAAATGATCAGAGAAATAAGAGAACTAACAGATGTTATGACTCAAATGGACTTAACAGACATCTACACAACATTCCACCCAAACATAAAAGAATATACCTCCTTCTCAGCACCTCATGGAACCTTCTCAAATTGACCACATACTCAGTAACAAAACAAACCTCAACAAATACAAAAAAATTGGAATAACCTAATGTACCTTATCCTTTTGAGACTTTTATTTATCTTTTGTGTCCTTAGTAACTTCTGAATTTATATAGCTTTTACCTTTAATACTTTGTATTCAGTATAAGCTATAAAAGACAGCATTATCTTTTTAATCATTGACCTAAGCCATTTTGGTTATAAGAAGGCAAGGGTTAGTTGTTTCTGGAAAACTCTGCCACCTGCTTGTTAAAATTTTTATTATTTATTATTACTATTTGATTGCAGGGGCTGCTGGGGATAGCTTTGTACATGCTGTGCAAGCATTCTCTTGCCGAGCTTCATCCCTAACCTCTAGTTTTTTAACGAAGGGTCTTTCAAGGAATCACAGGCTTGCCTGAAATTTGCCCTGTAGCAGAAGCTGGCCTCAAATTTAGGATCCTTTGAGTGCTGGGATTATAGGTATGAATCACTACACTTGCCTTGCTACTGTCTTTTAATGAAAGTATTAGACTGAATTCTAATAGATACTAACTTTAAATACTTAGGACTAAGCAAGAGAAACACATTTCATACAACCATTGTAAGTATGTTAAAGTGGAGGTTCTGCCCTTCCATGCTACCTGACAGCACTTCAGTAGGTTCATTTGAGGCAGAATTTAAGGACATTTGAAATAGAATTTTGTTACTATTGTAGTTGTCCTTAGCCAAACAAGAGTGTTCTGACCCAGTGTTTGGACATAGAACCATTTAGGGACCAAGTCTTGAGTGCATTTTTGTTTGTTTGTTTGTTTGAGTGATTCTTTTTTTTTTGGGGGGGGGATTCGAGACAGGGTTTCTCTGTGGCTTTGGAGCCTGTCCTGGAACTAGGTCTTGTAGACCAGGCTGGGCTCGAACTCACAGAGATCTGCCTGCATCTGCCTCCCCAGTGCTGGGATTAAATGCATGCGCCACCACCGCCCGGCTGAGTGATTATTTTTCAGAAGGTAGAATATAGATCAAAGTTCTTTTACTAAATCATGTAAGGGAAAAAGGAATGGGTTTAAAATACATTATCTATTTAATATCTTTTACTCTGTTGATTTCATGTGTGAGTGTATTTTCAGAAACAAGCCATCAATCTCATCAACAAAATATGTGGCGATTATCAGAGATAAAAGGAGGTTGAAACATTTGTAACAGCTTGTACTCCACATTTGGAGACTAGTCCTTATCTAGCAAGGGATATAATTTCTCTGATTAGGCAAATCATCCAAATGGTATGATTATCTGTGTTATAAAGTATATTTAAGGTAAATTATAACAATTATGTAAAAATTATACAATATATGTTTTGTATTTCAAATTTATTCAGTGCTGTAAGTAGAGAACCAAGCTTGGCAACAGCAGCTGTAATTTGTCCAGTGTCTATCTGCAGAGCTACTGCCCTGAAAGGAGATAGATGATAATTATACAAATGAGGATGTAGAATGGTTTAGTAAACTTAACTTCCATGCCATCTCTAAAAAGTGCTAGAACTAGAACTTTAGACTTCTAGAGGTAACTTCAAAACTTGCCTATTTTTTTCCAGCCATACATTCTCCAACATGATGAGTGTCCTAGACATTTGATGACTTCATTCATTCATTCAAAGCCTCACTATGTAGTACAGGGTATGCGAAAACTTGTCAATTTCCTGCTTGCAACACCATGTCTAGCTTTTGCTGAGGATTCTAAAGCATGAGACTATGCCGTTGTCCCTTAGTACTTAGGTGAGTTGGTGGTCGGCTCCTGTATCGGTATCAAACTTCTTTGATACTTAAGTCCTTGAATAAAAGGGTGTCACATTTGTATATGTCTTATACATATATTCCCACATTGTACTTAAATGATCTCTGAATTCCTTAAAATACCAATACAATGTAAATGCTGCATACTTGTGGTGTAAACTGGTATTTTAGAATAGTTGGGAAAATGTTCAATAATGGTAATAATACATATTTGACAGATTTATGAGAAAAATATTTAAAACTCTGCCTTCTTGTTTATGTCATTCAAAAATAACTACAAAATAGATAAAGGAGCAAAATAAAAAATAATAATCTGAAAGGGTGCTAGAGAAATGGCTCAGTGGTTAAGAGCACTGGCTATTCTTCCAGAGGACCTAAGTTCAATTCCTAGCAATCACATGGTGGCTCACAATCATCTCTAATGTGAGATCTGGTGCCCTCTTCTGGCATAAAGGCTTGCATGCAAATAGAGCCCTCATATACATAAAATAAATCTTTTAAAAAATATGTAGACAAAATATGGAATGAAGAAATATATAACAAGATGGCACCTGCTGTCAAACATGATGACTGGAACTCACATGCCATGTGTGCCTCCCCCAACACACACACACACACAATAAATGTCGCTAAAGAGTAAAGAGCAACAGCTGAAGAAATGACTCAGGTTAAGGGCCCTGGTTGCTCTTCAAGAGGTCTAGAGTTCAATTCCCAGCAACCACATGGTGGCTCACAACCATCTATAATGAGATCTGGTACTCTCTTCTGGCAGAACGGTGTATACATAATAAAGAGTAAAGAGCTGCTAAAAATACCTAATAATTTACCATCTAGGAAATAAAAAAAGAAAAAAAAAACAGCTTTGTGTGTGTGTGTTTGATTTTTTTTTTTTTTCCAAACAGGGTTTCTCTGTAGCTCTGACTGCCCTGGAACTCCCTTTGTAGACCAGGCTGACCTTGAACTCAAAGAGATCCACCTGCTTCTCTTACAAGTGCTGGGATTAAACCACCTGGCTGGTGTTAACATTTTTATTTAAACCATTTAGTGTGGTAAGTGCTGTGTGTGTTACTTTCTCAGGTAAAGGGTACTTGAGGCTAAATATTTGAGATGATGTAATTATCCTGTGAGGGCCCAGTGTAATCCAAGCTTCTTAATATGAAAGTGGCAGGAAGGAAGGTCATAGATAGAAACATAAGAAGCAGAGATCAGAGAGGAGAGAAGACCCCATATTGCTCACTTTGTACTAATGGTCAAAGGCCCACAAACCAAAATAATGAGTGTGACTAACCTGCAGAAACCAGAAAAGACAACCTTCTCTAGAACATAGGGAAAGACAGGTCAGTAGAAGGGATTTTGGACTGCTAACCTTCAAAACTGCAAGCTAATGAGCTCTGGTTGTTTTCGGATTCTATAGTTACAGTAACTGTCGGGATTAAAAGCACTGTTTGAAAGTGATGAGATTTTTATTCCTATCTTTCTTTGAAAGAGAGTGGCCTTAGTTGAACTCAGGAGATACCTGTCTCTAGTCTGGTCTTAAGTTCCTTATGTTTTACCTAAGAAAATTAGGTAGGTCCTGAAGCACTTGGGTACAGTGCTCCTGCACCAGGGGCTCATCCTGTGCTAGATTAGATTCACTTAGGTTATTTGTTTTAGTTGTTTAGGTTACTAGCCCTGTCTGGCCTAGAACTCTTTAAAACTTACTGTGTAGGCATCATAACTGCCCTGAAACTTAGAGATCCACCTTTAAAGCTAGTAATAAATTCATTCAGAACTGTCCTGGGGAGGAGATTGTATTGTACCAGGATCATTGTAGGCCATGGCTTTGAGAGTCAGAGGTGTCCTGTGTCCAGCACTGAGAATTTCATTTCATGACCCTTGCTCCATGCTGCATATCAAACTCCACTGGCTGAACTTCTGTATTTATCTTCTTTCCTGGACTTGTTCAGTACCGGATTGTCAGGGTTTTGTGAATTGAATGAGATCATAGATATATGTGAGATGTGGTAAGTTCTCAAAAGATAGCTCTTGGGGGCTGGAAAGATGGTTCAGTGGTTAAGAGCATTGTCTGCTCTTCCAAAGGTCCTGAGTTCAATTCCCAGCAACCATACTGTGGCTCACAACGATCTGTAATGAGGTCTGGTGCCTTCTTCTGGCCTGTAGGCATATACACAGACAGAATATTGTATACAGAATTAAAAAAAAAAAGATCTTTTGAGAAACTGTGACTCAGATGGCCGCTGATAATGCTTAATTGTTTGATTTACTAAGTTCCAAGATACTAGAATTTTGAGACTCTATTTAGAAGACCCGATAATTCCAAATATAAGAATTTTGAAAATGCTGCTCTTATTTTTGGTTCAGATGCTTGATAGAGTGTCCATTCCCGTAGGTTCATGAGTACTTTTTGAATTTCCTGAAGTGAGCTTCATAATCTGAGATAGTTGTGTAGTTTGAAAAGGATGCATGCACACTCCCTGTTGTCTGGGAAGAAAATGTGGTGTAGGAGGGTTATCTGTCTATATGTTACTTTCATTGGTTAATAAAGAAACTGCCTTGGCCTTTTGATAGGGCAGCCCTTGGGTGGGTGGAGTAGATAGAACAGAATTCTGGGAGGAAGAAAGCCGAGTCAGGCANTATAAGCTAGCTGTGCGGGAGCTGGGCCAGATGAAAAGCAGGCCTGCTCCCCTTTCACTACAAAAATGTCTTGTCAGGCTCAACAGTTACTCATGATTTATAGATTTAAAAAAGTCTTCAGGGAGATTGTTCATGTTTTTCTGTTATACTAGTTTAATGATAAAATTGGACTACTGTTTTCCTGTTCTTTTAACTTGGAGAACTTAAACCATTTCTTAAGCACAATGGTATTATTAGCATCTTAAAAACCACCAGTTAATAGGTTACAGAACCAAATAAAAAAGCATGACTTTAGGAATGATGACAGTCTGGATTCTGGTACTATTTAGTATAATTAGTTATTATATGGTAACAATCAAAATTTCTTTTTAGGTGATTGAGCTCTGGTTTAGAATGCTAATATTTTAATTTTAATTAAAATTTTTTTTGGTTTTTAAATTTTTTATGTGTTAAGTGTTTTGCCTGTGTGAGCATGCCTGGTGCCCTTGGAGGTCAGAAAAGGGCTGGGTTCCCTGGAACTGGACTCATACATAGTTGTCAACTGACATGTGGGTGCTGGGAATTGAACCTGAGCCTTCTGCGAGAGCACAGACAGATCTTAACGACTGAACTGTCTCTGCAACTCCATCATTTAACTCTTTAATTATACTTAGAAATCTTTTGTAGTTTTTTTAAGTCAAGCTGTCTAAGCTAACATACAAACTATCAGTTTCATTGTGGCATCTCATACATAATTGTTCACGCCTCACGCCACCCACCTGCTTTCCTCCCTTCTTCATAGTTCTGCTTCCCTTTTACAGGCATTATTGTACTTTTTTCCCTCTCCCTCCCTTAAGGTCTCTAGCCTCTCATGATCTTTTTCTAATTTTCTGACCTAGAAACAGCACATATATAAACACACATAATTGCAGTATTTATTTATTTGTTTATTTATTTATTGTTTTGGGGGGCAGGGTTTCTCTGTGTAGCTTTGGAGCCTGTGCTGGAACTTGCTCTGTAGACCAGGCTGACCACAAATTCACAGAGATCCACTGTTTCTTTGAGTGCTAGGATTAAAGGTGTGTGCCACCACCACAGGCTAGTGTCTCCCTTTCCAATACCAGGGAACGTCTATAATTATAAAAGTAACACTCTGTCCTTTCAGTTTATGTCATGTAAATTACTTGTACAGGCCAAGGTAAGTAGAGTGGATTTGGTTTCCTTTTTTTTTTGTTTATGAAAAAATACTGTGATGGAATAGCTAAAATCATTAGATTAGAACTGATAGTCTAGGATTCTGAATTCTTTTCACTTTCTACTGTTTATCATTCTGTCTCCATGTCCCTACTTACTGTATACCACTGTAAGATGGTATCTTTTTTTTTTCAAAGCAGAGCTTATTACTGATCTGATCTGAGAAATTTTTGTTAAGTGTACAGTGATTTAATGTACCAGTCTCTAAAATTTATTGTACTTTGGAGAATCATGGGTTGTTTGCCATCTTATGTTTTAGGCTATTTCTTACTCTCACATGTTGATCATCTATGTTTGTGATTAATGGAAGTGAGTTTGTGAAACCTGTCTTGGATCAAATATGGTTTTTCCAGATGGATTGCTTACTTAATCTTTCTTCGTTTTTGGGTTACTTGTACCAGAGAGAGACAGTTCTAGGCTTTCAGTACCAATTCACAGAAAGCTAAAACATGTATAATTGTTAGCTGATGTTATTTGGGAAGCAATGCATGGTTGTTTAAAGTTGCAGTACAAATACTGGTTTAAGGTTTTCATATCTATAGTTGAATAGAGTGAAATATGAAGTGATGTTTAAAATCTTGATGATCTGAAAGGATTGGCTCCTCTGCTCTTCTGCCTACAGTGTCCTTAAGGAGTCAATACCAGGTGTCCAGTGCTAACTTGTCCCGTGGTTCCTTGATCTAGTCATAGATCTTATGGTTTCTTTTGTTAACAGAATTCTGCTTGGTCAGAGTCGCGATGGCATCGTGTTCAGCACTGATGACTATTTTCATCATCAAGATGGGTACAGGTACAATGTTAACCAACTTGGTGATGCCCATGACTGGAACCAGAGCAGAGGTTTGTTTTGGGCCAAGACTCCTGGGATGGAGTATTGAGTCATACCTGGGTTTTATTTTGACTTAGACTTCTACTGGCTGAGTGACTTTGACAGACTGTTAATAACCTGGAGTCCAATTTCTTCTTATGTAAGACATGATAGTAATTAGATTTGCCATCTCAGGTAAAGATTGTGAGAATCGGTGAACTTAGATAAAGTGGGATGAACTGTAGACAGTATACCAATATAAGCTGATAAAATACAGGTGGGGGACATTTTTATAGCTTTCTTTTTTACACTTTATTAATAATTTTAAGAACTCTGATGCTTTTGTATTCCAAAAGCCGTTTGCACCCCATATGATGCTAATGTCTTTAAATCTTAATAAAATGCCTGTATTAGTTTTCCTAATTGGTACTATGTTATGAGAACTTTATCAAATACTTCAGTTTTAGAACACATTCTTTCCATCATAAATAGTGGTCTCAATCCTGATAGACCATTTTAATCAGGTGGGAATCCTCACCTTCTTTAAAAAAGGGTTTGTCCTTGCTCAGCCCTAGGAATTCTGCTACAGTTTGGTTTAGAATGAGGACTAAAAACTGGACATTTGCAGAGCAGTCACACACACCTTTAATCCCCAGCACTTGGGAGGCAGAGGCAGGTGGATCTCTTGTTTGTTTGAGGCCAGCCTGATCTATAAGAGCTAGTTCTAGGACAGCTAGGGTTGTTACACAGAGAAACCCTGTCTCGAAAAAACAAACCCCCCAAAAAAGCGGGCCTTTAAAATATTTTCATTAAAAAATATTTTTGATGTGTAAAAGTGTTTTACTTGGATATAGATCCCTGTAACTGGAGTTACAAGCAATTGCGAATCACCACGTGGGTGCAGGGACTTAAACCTGCATCCCCCAGAAGAGCAGTGAGTTCTCATAACAGATGAGCCATCTCTCTAGCTCCAGTTTTGTGTGTGTGTGTGTGTGTGTGTGTGTTAATTTAGATCTAGAACTATCTAAAAATGACATTTGCTCTAAATTACTTTTAAAAACCTACTTTCAGGGGCTGGAGAGATAGCTCAGCAGTTAAGAACACTGCCTGTTCTGCCAGAGGACCAGGTTTCAGTTCCCAGCACCCACATGACAGCTCACAGCTGTCTCCAAGTGATTTCACACCCTCATTACAGAGACATGTAGGCAAAACACAAACGCCCATAAAGTAAAATAAATCATTTAAGAAGAAAAAAATACTTTTGGGTTGGCAACATGGTTCAGTGAGTAAAGTATTAACTAGTCTCTAGGATCTGCCATTTTTAAACATACCTTATTGATACTCCTTGGTGCTGAGATCCAGTACCCAACAAGAAGCAATTTAAAACAGTCTTATTTTGGCTCACAGTTTAAGAAGGGATACCTCACAGGAACACAATGCAGCTGGTCACAGAGTATCTACTGTAAAAGTTAAAGGACCCATTTCCTCCACCCTTGCCCCACCTCATAACGGTACCTCAGCCTTCCAGAATGGTGTTACTACCAGTAGGGGATTGATTTGTTCAAATATGTGAGCCCATGGGGGACATTACCCCTTCACACCATAAACAGGTACATTTAATCCTTTGACATCGCAACACAACCCTGTTCTCTGCAATGTTCAGTCTTGAGAACTGTTCAGTCTAGTTACCAAAAAACAACAACAACAACAAAAAAACCAAACTTGCGAAAAGTAAATCTCATGGTTTTTTAAGTGAGTTTAAAATTTTGAGTTGAGCCACCAACCCTTACGATTCTCAGCCACATGTGGTCCATGAAATGCAGGTTGGACATGCCTCATTTCATTATGTTGAATTTAGTGGTTTGAATCCTGTATTTTGAAAAACTTTCCATCTTTGCACTCAACTTTGATAATTTTTCTGAAGTTAATTTTCTTGTCTAATATCCCAGAGGTATACATATACTGCTATCATTAACAAATGGCTCACTGTGAGGGGATTCTTCCCTCATGGTCAAGAGATGACTCTGGGATAGAGTTAAAGTTGCATTCTCATCAGTCACATATTCGAGAATCATGATTCTAGGAAGTCTCCAAAAAACAGCTGAACTGTGGTATTGAGCTACATGATATATGAAATTTTACTTGTGGGTAATGCCTTTCTTTTATACTAACATTCAAAAACATGACTTAAAGTTCTCTCTCTCTCTCTCTCTCTCTCCCTCCCTCTCTCCCTCTCCTCCCCCTCCCCCTCCCTCTCTCTCCATCTTATTGTGTATATGTTTGTGTGTGTGAGGGCAGGTGCGTTTGTGCTCAGTGTGTGTGGATCGAAGAACAGCTTTTTCAGGAGTGATTCTCTCCTTCCATTTGTTTTGAGGCGGAGTCTCCCTTGTTTCTGTTGCTGCACTATACTCCAGGCTAGCTGAACTGTAAGGTTTAGGCTTGTTTTCCTATCTCTGCCTCCATCTTGCTATAAGAGTTCTGAAACTGTTAGTGTGTACCATTGCCCCTGCTTTTTAATGTGGGTTCTAGGGAAAGGGCTTGGGATTTTAGTCTTGCATGGCAAGTAGTTTTCTGTCTTAGCCATGTCTCTCACATAATTTTTATATTATAGAAAAACTTACTGTTTTGACCTATAAAAGATTATCCTTATTGCCTCAGTGTGTTTTGTTACACTTTTCATTTAAAAATTTGTTTCTGTATAAGCAAATCTTTGCTTCTTGTACTATGTCATTTATCATCTATATTTCCTGTTAATAAAAATTGGGTCTAGACTGAAAGCTTCATTAACTGTAAGTGAACAAACAAGTTTCAAGATGTGTTTTTGCAATTTATTAGTGTTTGTTTGTTTGTTTTGTTAAAACCAGCTTCCAGTCCAGAAAATATCTTGTATTTTATGTCTGGTATATGTCTTGTATCTCGTGGCACTTACTAAAAAGATACTACAATTTTTGTTTTAAACTAAAAGATGTATTTCTTAATACCAAATATTTAAATTTTATTTATGTTTTTATTTCAGCAAAACAAGCTATTGATCAGGGGAGATCTCCAGTTATAATAGACAACACTAATACACAAGCCTGGGAAATGAAACCGTATGTGGAAATGGTAAATAATGACATGCAAGTTTTGTCCTTTTATTCTTAACTTACTTTTGTATTCTGAAATTTTGGTCTGTTTGATCTTTATTATTAGACATTTTCCCCTTGTTTTCTAAATAGTTTTGTTGGGCTGGGTTTTTTTTGTCTTTCTTAGCTTAAAAGTTGAGAATGGTGTTTATGATGGTTGAATGTGCTCCTCTTCTTAGTTACTTCTGAACTTGAAGACAGTAATTGGAATTCTTTCTATTACATACTCTTAACATTTTTCTAAGCCACATTTTACCAAGAAGCATTTTTCTTGGTTGAGTGCTCTTCCTGTTGTCAGATGAAACTTATATCTGTGTGCCTTCTTTTTCTTAAAAATGTTCTCTGGGTTTTGTCTTCTCCCTCCCCGATGTAGGCCATAGGAAAAGGATACAGAGTAGAGTTTCATGAACCGGAAACTTGGTGGAAGTTTGATCCTGAAGAATTAGAAAAGTAAGAGCCTCATTTTTATTGAATCCTTGTTTCTTTAATTTGTCTTTGTGTGTTTGGTTTTTTTCTGGCTTTGCTTGTCATCTTGTCAGTTTTGAGCAGGGGCTGTTTGTTTTTTTAAGAGGAACAAGTTTTTGAAGGGCTTTGCCTTGTCAAAATTTATAACTATCTTTTACTAAATGTGCTTGGTTCTTTTTCTTAATATGAATTCCTTTATTAAGTTTATTGACTGGGGTGATGTGACATTAGAGCTTCTCCCTCGTCCCACTTCATGTCGGTATTGGAGAGCCCATCACCAGCTTTGTGTCTTGTGTTTTCATCTTTCTATAATTCCATCCCAAGAGCCTTGGAATCGCAATGCTTGGGAATTTTTTTTTTGTCTTTTTCTAGGGTGGTAATGTGATGCATTTAGCTTGTTTTATTATCCCATTGGAGTTTGTGGCAATATGTCATTTCAGACATCTTAACATTTCTGCTGCACTGGTTTCTGTTAATGGATGGCTTCCTGCCAGGAAGATTTAGGGTTTGTGAGTTTGTTTCTGAGTTGTTTGGAGGTTTTGTTTTGTTTTGTTTACATCATATTGAGAAAATAGGTTCAGAGTTTGGTATATGCTAGGCAAGTGCTCTTTGGATCTTTCTAGACTTCAGAATGAGAGCCTTGTGAGAGGCTGAGTTGGGCCTTGGAGCCTGGTTCTTTTGTGTTCGCCGGTGCCCTATTTTCCTTCACCCACTGCTTGTCACTCTTCTTCCCCTATCTTGGTTCACTTCCTTTTCAGCAATAATTTTGTTGAGATATCATTCATATAGCTTACAACTTACCCATTTGAAATAGACAATTCAGTGATTTAGTTTACTCATAGATTTATATAAATGCCACTGCCTTTTTAAACTGACTTTTTCACTCTTTATCTTCCATCAAAGTTTGCCTCTTCCTGCTTAAACTGTTGTTATTTTCTGGGGCTGTTGATAGATCCCCAGTGTGCACACTGTACTCACATTCTGCCCACATCCTCAGTCTTCAGGCTATTCTGTGTATAGGGCCCAAATCACTTATTTCCCCATCTTTCATTTCTTTGACTACTGTTTGTGATTTTTGTGCTATATGATGGTAATATCTGATTGGCATTGTTTGCCTACCAAACCATGTATGTTACACTCAAGATGGAAGAGTGTAAATTTAAATGGAAATTTTTTTGTTTTTGTTTTATGAGACAGGGTTTCTCTGTGTAACAACTGTGACTACCTGGCCCTTAATTGGAAATTTAAAGCTAAAGATAGTTGAATCATGGTATATAAATGGCTGAGTGATTAAATTGTCCCATAGTTATGGCTTTATTTATGTTTGAGAGACTTGTAACTTAATAATTTGTTTCTTTGCTTGCTTGTCTGCTTGCTTGCTTTGTTCTGTTCGAAACAGGTTCTCACTATGTAGCTTTGGCTGTCCTGGAACTCACTATGTAGGCCATCTCTTACTGCTTCTATTTTTGAAAGTTTTACCATGTAGTTTTTTTTTAATATTATGGTTTAATTTTGCCTTTTTCAACTTAGATGTGCATATATAAATAAAATCATGTCTATTCTTTATATCTAATTTTTCAGTGAACATCCTATTATATTTCTAGTAATAAGGTACTGGTTATATAAAATTTTAGAATACAACAGGAAAAGCTGGACATAGTGGTGCATACCTTTAATCTCAGCACTTAGGAGGCAGAGGCAGGCGGGTCTCTGTGAATTCAAGGCCAGCCTGACCTACAGAGTGAGTTCCGGGACATCCAGAGCTTTTTCACAGAGAAACCCTGTATGAAGAAACCCAGAAAAAAAAAAAAAGTAAATATCTTCTATTTAACGTATACCTAATGTTTTCAGTATTTCTGTAAGAAGCTGTAATCACTTTACTTTATATGAATCTTCTTGTATAAAGCAAGAACAAAGTATGTCTTCTCATGTTCATAAAATACCATTTAGACTTTATTCATTAACTGTGAAATAGCTGAATCTCAACCTATATTTTCTTTAAAAAAAGATTTAAGATCCATTTCTTTATTTTTTTCTTTTTTTTTTTGGTAGGAGGAATAAACATGGTGTGTCTCGGAAGAAGATTGCTCAGATGTTGGATCGTTATGAATTTCAAATGTCAATCTCTATTGTGATGAATTCAGTGGAACCGTCACAGAAAAGCATACAAAGACCCCTCTCTCTCCCGGAGGAGCCGAGGTGGGGAGGCTCTCTAGACTCACAGGGTCAAGCACCTGTCACCGATGATAGCTCTTAAGTTGGCTGGCTAGCTGACATGCTGATTACTTTGAGAACAAAGTAGTGAGCCTGTCTTCATTTTGAATGGCTTCAAATAAAAAGAAAACCACTCTTATGTTGCTCTACAAGGGCATTCCCTTCAGTTGTTTAGATCCTAAAGTACAAATAAAAATGCATAAAATTGTATTTTAAATGTTTTTATAATTTTTTATGAAAATACTTTTGGTTATTGTGAATACTACAATGAAAAGGGAACTAGGTTTTTTCTAAAACTGACTTTTAAACTAATTATCTATTTTAAATATTGTTGAACTGCTTTTTTAATAGTTCATACTTTAAATTTTAATAAAAACCAACATTTTCCCATCATTACCTTAAATATACAGAAATACTAGTTTTTTATACAATACTTTATAGTTGATTAATTTGGCATGCTAGTGGATTATGTTTCAACTAATTCATAAGTGTGACAACATTAGCTCTAAGCCATAATTAGCATCTCATGTAGTTCAATTTCCCAGCAAATGGTAGACAGTAGGGATATTAATCATCTTGTGGGTCATATATTTACATTCAGACCCCCTTCCTCTCCAGGGAGGGGACAATGGTGGGAGGCTCTTTGCTCTCTGGGCTCATATAATCAAATTATTTATGCTCATATTCCTACTTGGAGTTTTAGGAAGACTAGAGGCAAGGCAAGTCATACAGTTTAAAAAGCCTGTCAGACAATTCTGGTAATGATTCAGTTTTTTTGCTGTTGTTAAATTTGATGCAATATAATTCTGGCATAAAAATATTTCAGTGGCAGTGGTGGTGCTCACCTTATATCCCAGCACTCAGCAGGCAGAGGCAGGTGGATCTCTGTTAGTCTGAGGCCAACCTGGTCTAGAGTGAGTTCCAGGACAGCTATGACTGTTAGACAGAGAAACCCTGCCTCAGAAAAAAAAGATTGGGTTGGTTGCTTAGCACTGGTCATTTGTCCTGTGCAGTATTATTTCTCCTGGTTCCAGTTCTTACTGTGGAGCCAGCTATGTTTCTTTTCTGAGTAGCTTCCTTTGTTAGATTATGTTCCTCTTTTTAGAAATTAAAAATTTAGATGTACTACTTAATTTTTGATTCTTGTAAGTCATTTCCATCTTCAAACACAGCTTTCCATAGTCTGTTCCTATTGAGCAGTACAAGTAACTCCACCACTTCTAGAATACATTTTTTTCCAGTATTGTATAGAAAATGTTTCTTTAATCTCTGGTTTATTTTTCTAAGAAAAATTCCAGATAATTACAATGTAATTTCAAAAATTAATTTATCTTGATCCTGTGTATGCTTTGCATGTTAATACATCATGACTCTTAAATTTTTTCCTAAATAGCCTATTTTAAGTCATGTAATCTTTGTTATTTTGAAACCTCTTGCTGTTTTTTGCAAGTTGTGAGACTGAAAACTAGATAAAGTATTGTCAGCTAGGTCTTTTAATCATGTTGTCGTTAGTGACTAAGATTGTGACTGCTGCTCTTTACTTGCCCTGCTTTATGCTGTTGATGTTTGAGGAGATCTGACATATCTTCTTACCTTGGTTCAGCACATGTGTGTGTGTTTGTATATATTTGTTCATCCTAACTAAACATGTAGTAGGAATATGCTAACACATGTTCTGTGTGTGTGTGTATACACAGACACATTATACATATCTTTTTGACATAAGATTGCTTTTTAATTTGGGTTTTTGTTTTTTTCCAGTATATTATTTAAATTAGCCCAGTTTGAAAAACACACTAAAAGGTAAACTTAGGGATAGGTGAAGCAACTGTTGGATGCTATGTCTCTAAGAGACTTTACTTAGTGTGAAGAAACCCTGTCTCCAAAAAAAAGAAGAAGCAGAAGAAAGAAACTATTTAGAATTGGAGAGTTGCTCTTCCAAAGGACCCAATTTGATTTCCAGGGACCCCAACACCGCTAGTCTCTGTGTGCACCTGTACTCATACACATAGATGTCCTGATGCACACAGGATTAAGGAGCTTCATTTGAGCCGGTGGTGGTGGTGCATGCCTTTGATCCCAGCACTTGGGAAGTACAGGCAGGCCTTCGGGAGATACAGACTATGAATAAGTACATTTTTAGATTTCTTTTACAGACTCAATTTTTATCTTTGTGTATTTTGGGAATTAATAATCATTTAGAGATCATTAATTATTTCTATGTAATTTTTAAAATAGTGAATTCTTTTTGAAGCAGGGAAAATGGGCATTCTCAAAGACTTTTTAAAGGTAGAAAATTATAGTTCTTCCAAGCTTTGTGCCTCATTAAAAAAATAATAATGAGTTACTATGGAATAAAAGATACTAACATCAAGTAATTATTGGGTGCTAAAAGCTAATAAAAGTATAAAATTTACCTGTAATCTTAGCTTTTTTTTTTTAATTTGAATGTAATTTTGATGCCTCTAGTGCCACATGTCACTGTAGTATGGTTTCCATTGCAAAGAATGTGTAGCCATTAGTCACTGTATTTAAGATGTGTCACTCAGTTTCTAGTCTAATTCTGTAAGAACAAATAAGAATTTCTTGATTTTTTTGTTTTGTTTTTAGCCTTTGAGTAAAAATGACTACCTAATTGATAAACACGTTTATGATTATTTTTGTTATAATCTTGTTAGTAAAGCCATCAAGTTGAACTTTGGCTCTACTTTTCAAGTGGGAAGTTTTATTACCATTATTCCCCCGTTTAAAGAAAACATTGATTGTTTCATATATTTATCTGTTTAAAAGTAAAATTTAAAATAAAATAATTGGGTTTGTTATTGAAGTGACAATTGATTTAGGTACTTGAAGTTTGTTTATCTCTAATATAGATTATTGAACTCTTCTAGTTTTACATATTGATAGGTTTTTAAAGGATTCATAATTTCAAATGAAATTTATAGCATCTAATTTTTCTTTGAAGTGTTCATATTTTATTCAGATTTTTATTACAAACCTGCCAGAAGCTAATTTTCTAAGTAAAGATAAATGAATAGTGTATTGTTACCCATTTGAATTGTTGGAGAAATACCATTAGTTGTTACTGTCATTAGTAGTCTCTTCAGCTCTGTGTTTACTTCTTAGTTCATTGGTATATAAATGTACACTGACATGAATCCTTTAACTGAGCAGGGCTAAACTTACAGCTCTTGTTAATCTTTATTCCACATACAGTGATGCATTGCAGTAGAGTTCTGGAAAATAATTAGTTTCATTTTGATACTGTGGTCATCCAGAAGAGATAATTCAGTGATAGTATAAAATATAGATTGTTAGTAATTTTAAAGTTTTATGGGTTACACAATTTATGAATATTTTTCTATTAAATTTATTAGCTATATTTTTGTTCACTGGGAAAGAGAAACTAAATTAAAATTAGGCAGTTGACAAATATACTGCTGGAGATGGCTGTTTTTATAGAATAATGTTGGCATGCTGGGTATGGTGACCCCAGCACCAGCAGCTGATATCTTTGAGTTCAAGGCTAACCTGGTCTGCACAGCAAGTTCCAGTGAGACTATGTCTCAAAAAAAAAAAAATTGACATAACAATTTTTTTTAATTTAGGTACCATTAAAACAATAGCTTTGTATACGTGCCAGATTTTTTTTTCTTTAGACTGTCCTCAGGTTGGTAAGCAGCTAGATTTGTTGAAATACATTGTAGAAGAGCCATTAGTGCTTATCTGTGTCTATTGGGGTTTTTTGGTTGTTGTTGTTCGCTTGTTTTTGTAAAAACAATGGTTCGATAGATTTCAGTTTAGTTGATTCAAATTGTCATGTTTGTGTTCTGCCTTCATGTATATATGTGTATGATGCATGCAATACCTAAGGATGTCAGAGGAGGATGTTAGATCCTGTGAGCTGCCATGTGGGTGCTAGGAACTGAACCTGGTCCTCTTTGAGTGTAACCAGTACTCTTAACCACTGAGCCATTTCTCTGATTTCCAAATTGTTAACTATTTTAAACCTAAAAAAAAATTCACTGTTTTATGCTTTGTAAATTTCAGAATAAACATTGATAGGTATGTAAGTATTGTGTGCCTCTAATCTTTAGAAACTTGTGGAAGAATGATTATAACTGACAGTGTCTAGATTAAAGTGAATGGAATATGTGTGTAAATAATGATTTAGAGCAGCCTCTATGGAACTTCTTAATACATTGTCACTGTCAGGTTATGCAGAGGAAAAAGGATATTGTGTCACAAATAACTCTTAGTGGTTTTTGCATTTTTTAAACATGCCAGCATGTGTGTTACATGTGCCATTGCACTCATGGAGGTCAGAGGATTGCTTGGAAGAATAGGTTCTCTCTTCCATCATGGGAGTGTCTAGGATCAAACTCAGGTAGCTGGGCTTGTTGGCAACTGTTTTTACCCACTGAGCCATCTTGCAAGCCCATGAGATAATTCTTGGAAAAGATCATTGCAGTAAAGAAAGTGATTCTTCTCCTTTCTTTAAAAAAAACTAGTTTCCTGTAACCTATGGCCTATGCTGGCTTCAAACTCATTGCATAGCTGAGGATGACCTTCAAACTTAAACTCAGATCCTTCCTGCTGCTGCCTCCCAAGTGTTGAGGTTACAGGCAAGCAATCATCATTCTTCCTTGGATTGGAAATTTTTAATTTTAGATTTTTTTAGACATTATTGGAAGTTTTAGTCATTTTTATTAGGAATAATCTGTTTTTCTTCAAAGATCTCCTACTAGTAATCCTGCCACATTTCAGGTATAGTAAGTATTTCAACAATTATATACCTAATACACCTCTGAGCACTTGGTTTGTTAACTTCAGGAAACTGTACTAAAACCAAAATATTTTATGTAATTTGGTCCCAGCCATAGTGTAGGCCCTAATCTTAGAGCTAGACAGAATCACGTTAACCAGCATTACTCGTGTTTGTTGGTAACTGATGACTTTGTGTTGAGGGTATTGTTCTAGCTCTCTTGCTCTTGTTTGTTTGTTTGTTTGGGGGGTTTTTTGTTGTTTTTTGGCTTTTAGAGAACATAGGGTTTCTCTGTGTGGCTCTGGCTATTCTGGAACTTGCTCTGTAGACCAGGCTGGCCTCAAACTCAAGAGCTCTGGTAGCCTCTGTTTCCTGAGAATTAGGATTAGAGGCATGGTCTAGCGTTTAATAATTTTCTTGCTTGTTTTAAAGTTAAAGCACCTTTTGTAAACTAAAGGGGAAGATTGAGAAGTTTTAAAGAAGCTCCTGGGTTGTTCTCTCAATGTATTTGTGGTTACAATTGTTTTTGCATTTAGTAGAGTTTGCTAAAAGGCTGGTTTGGTTTTTGTTTTTTCCTGGGGGGGGCGCGCAGCATTGTAGTCTTGTATTTTCATATGAAAAATTTTAAAGTTTTACTCTTAGGGTAAATTAATTCATCACAGCTAATAATTATAATTATACCATCCTCACTTGTCATTGAATACTCTGGTTTGGTTTGTTTGGTTTTTGTATATCAAAATGAAAGAAAATTTGTTTCATAAAGGCTTATAGCTTCTTTTTCTTTTTTCTTAATGGTCTTAGCAGTCATGTTGGGTTTTTTTTTCCATATAGTCTTTCTGTATGTGCTTTCCTTTTCTTCTGTTTTCTGCTCAGCAATCTTCCTGTAACTGCATGACATTCTTAGTGAGGATGATGGGTAAGTCCCTGACAAACAATGTAACTACTTTTCCCTTCCCCTGTTCCACTGAACTCCGAGTCTGCATGAGCTTCACCTCTGGCCACACTTCAGCAGTTACTCTCTTTGACCCTGTGGGTTAGTACAATTTTGATAAGAAATGATTATTGTAAAGGTTTATTTTTTTAAAAAAATCCATGTTGTGATATGATACTCTTTGATTGAGATAATGGTATAATAATTTGATGTGTAGATTTTAAGGGGGAAATTTTCAGTAACAAATTGCAGTGCTGGGATATTGCAGTTGATAGGTTGTAGTTACAGACTAATGTTGTAGAGTCTACTGTTACAGAATGTTAAAGCTTCCTCCAGAACTGCAGGCCTCACGTTTACACATTTGTGTAAATAACTAATGTCAGTTCAATGCCTGTCACTATTGAGCCACAGTCCTAATATGGGCTTAAGTTAAATTATTTATTCTACAAATTTCTCTAGTAAAGATAGGAAAATTCATATATAGGGGGGACTGTATCCCATATCATCTTTAACCACATAGTCCTCTTTCTGATTTAGCTATTTTTTTTTTCAAGACAGAGAAATTCCAGTGAAGAATTTGGTGCATCTTTACAGTACTTTCCACAGGACTAGAAGCTATGTTGAGGTTTCAGTCAAGTTGAATGATGATCTGTACATAGTTATTTAGAATTCAGTTGTTGAAAAGTCAAGATTGAAAATAGAGAATTTATACCATTTAATGTTTAAATGTTTTATACAAATTATATATTAATATAAAAATATTCATAGTTTTAAAAATATTTTCATATTTACTGTTTTTTAATGTTTAACATTTTTAAATTTCTTATTTTTAATTCACATTTGAAATTTGTAGTATTCAATAAATGGATTATTGAATTACATAAATTGGGTTTTTTATTCGTGCTTAATTTTCAGACAGCATTTCCTAAAATAGGTCAGCATTATTTATACATGCTGTTATTTTTCTGTTATGCCTGCCTACTGTCTTAGCTGTATCAACTGTGGGTGTTCTGAAAATTGCATCCATTTTCCTTTTTAATGCTTTAAGTTAATTTTCCAAAATTAAAGAATAGAGGAGTCGGTTTCTTAAGTTAACTTTATAAATTACATAGTATTAAATTATAAGGAAAATGTTTATGCAATGAAGAATTCTTTGATTATTTAACTTTGTTTTAACTAAAAAAATTAATGAATTGGGTCTCATTTCTTTTTTAATTGCTTAAGAGTATGTTAGCTTTTTATCATTTATTGACAGTAGTTTAGTTTTTGCTTTGAGTAGGAAAGACTAAATGAAAGAAGATATGGCATTGGTTTCGTGAATGGATAATGGTTACCTCAGGAAACTGGAAAGCAGTACATGTAGTCTTGGGAAATAGTGAATTACAATATGGGCTACAGGTGCAGTTGTAGTGTATTTATATTCCAGTCAAATACAAACATTGAAATGGGCTAACATTTCTGAATAATTACAAGTAGTGAAAAATTATATCCTAAAATTCTAAGTAATAATATCTAAGGATAGTTGTTGAAAATGATATTATCCTTTTACACCCCCCCACACACACACATACATACCTTTCCATTTGCTTTTCAAAAACCAGTAAAGACTGGAATGAAATAAGGAAGCTTGTCGCATTGTCAAGAATTTCGGTGCCTCAGACACTTGGATCTTGTTCCTTTGTATCTGTGGCATCTGTACTGATGTAGGAGGGTCATCTGTCTATGTGTTACTTTCATTGGTTAATAAAGAAACTGCCTTGGCCCTTNAAATGAATACAATTTGTGTGTTGTTATTTTCGGGGTATAAGCTAGCCGTGCGGGAGCCAGGCGGGACGAAAAGCAGGCCTGCCCGCTCCCCTCAATAACTACACTGTACAGCTTTATTCTTTAACAGAAGTCAGTAAACATGAATGAGACCTGAGCCCCAGGCTTTTCCTTGAAACAATCAGATAGGGAGGAAACATTGATCAAAATAGAGCAACTTTACAGGAGTGTGTTATATAATCAGTCACATTTGGTACTGCATGGTATGTCTGGTGTCATACCAGAGCTTTGTTCTCCTGATTGATGTTACCAGGTGTCTTGAGAGGTGTTTGTGAACTATGATCAAGGCTTCAAATACCAGTAAGGAGAATGATATTGCTTTTGATTATGTCTTTTAAGTCATTTATACTTTTTTAGCACTTCCTAGGCAAATCAAAAAAAAAAGTACTTCTCCTAATCTTAAGTGATCCACCTAAAAGATCGTGAGTACTTTTAGAAGTTCTCCAGAGGACTCTGGATTGTGATCCTCAGTATCAATTTCAAAACATTCCTCTACTCCTACCTTCCCCAGAATCCCAGAACATGAAGTTTGAATAGAAACTTGTGTGACAGTAAAGAGTGAATGTTTCTAATGCTTATGTCTACATAATTATCTCTAAAATACATATAACTAGTTTATTATTTAACTGATTCAAGCTAGTGAATTCCACTTTAACTTTTTTTGTTTTTGTTTTTTTTTAATTTTTTTAGGACATTCTTTAAAATGTCCACAGGATGTGATTTTAGTAGCAATTAGTAATTTATTACTGAGTCATTGTTCTGAGTTCACATTTATCCTGTCTGCACTCCTTTTTGGTAGAGGGTAGCTCTTTCATTACTGTGGATTCTACCCCCTGCCTTGTCAGGAATCACAGTTATTCCCAGGTCTTACTCCACTCTATAGCTTCAACCACACTTGTCTGAGATTTTCCTTTCAGCATTTGAAGACAATCAGGTCTCTGTTCAGTCTTTTTTTTTTCTTGGTATAAACCAAGAAAACCTCATAAACAATCTGTACTTCATGTCTTCTTCATTTGTCACTGATTCAACCCATTCATACTTTTATTTAATTGACTTAGAAGTCTCCAGTTTGTTCATTTGTATTGATAAGCATTATTCATTGCCTGTCTTGTTTGGCTATTTTATAGCAGTTGAGTTTGAGTCTTTTCATTAAGATCTTTAACCTTAGCAGGGCTGGCTCAACAGGTAAAGAAAGTACTTTCTTCCCCAGCCTGAGGACTCAGTTTGTAAGAATGGAAAGAAAACCAGCTCTGTTATGTTGTACTCTGGCTTGTTTGCTGTGACATGGCCTACCCCACCTCCATTATAATCAAATCAGTTAAAGCTTGAGAGGTGGCTTAGTGCTTAGTCCTCATCCAGAAAATGAGAATGTAGTTCCCAGCACCACATCAGGTGCCTCACAATCACTCCAGCTCCAGGGGACTGGGCCAGGACTTCTGACCTTCACAAGTATACATATAGTCACACACATAAATAAAAGCTAGACAATATGTTTTCATATATTACATGCTTCTTTTGACATTGTGGTTTCTGTTCATATCTTTGGTTGTGTTTCTTATTTTCCTTTGCTGCCTTTTATTGCCCTTACTCTTTGGTTTTCAAATTCCTTGCATTTCAGTTCTAGAAAGTATTCTATTCTTTCTCTTAGCCTCTCCAGTGATCCCATTATTTCTCATTTGGATGTAAGCACCCCCGCCTTTTGCTTTGCCACCCTATAATTTTTGTCTACACAGCAACTTGGTTAGTCTAAGGGTGGGGTGCCTTGGAGCTTGACTTGGAAGTAAGTGATGAATATGTATCTCCATACACATTAGTTACAACTCTTAAATTCTACTTAATCTGGTTCTTGGCTTTTGTTGTTTGTTTTGTTTTGTTTTTGAAGACAGGGTTTCTCTGTAGCTTCGGAGCCTGTCCTGGAACTAGCTCTTGTAGACCAGGCTGGCCTTGAACTCAGAGAGAGAGATCTGCCTGCCTCTGCCTTCTGAGTGCTCGGATTAAAGGGGTGCACCATTACCGTCCTGCTCTTGGCATTTTTTTTACCTTGTTTTATACCAGTCTTCATTTACAATATTACTGTCTGTACTGTTCTTTTCAGACATGATCAGCTTGTCTATGCTTTAAGCACTAGCTGTTTTATCTCTTGGGAATGCTAATCACTGTTCTTCCTATGGCTACAGTTTTCTCACCATTCAGGTATCAAATGAAATGTCATCTACAGGAGAGAGTCCCTGACCTAGTTTCAGAATAAAATGACCCACCTCCTTCCTCTTTACACTTTCCTGTCATCATGATGCTATTAAGTATTATTTACTTTTGAAATAGTTTTTCTCTATGTAGCCCTGGCCTAGAACTTAGGTAGAACAAGTTGTCCTGGAACTAACAGAGATCTGCCTCTAAAATGCTGGAGTTCAAGACATGTCCACCATGCCTGCAAGAATTTGTTTAGTTCATAGCTGTATCCACAAAAATATAAACCAGTGCTGCTTATATTGTGGGAATGAATAATATTAGTCCCAAATATATTTTTATACCTGTCTTTTGACCTCTAATCTGTACCGAATTATCCAACTTCTCCTTATTAAATCCTGAAAGGCTCCTGTAAACCTGAGGTCTCTATAATAAGTCTGGGTCTCCAGGATTTCCTGGAAGAATGTGTAAATTTACCCTCCAACTGATTTTTGGAAACGCAAAACTCAGTCTCCGTTGATACTTTCAGTCCATCGAAAGGGATTTGTGAGTTTTGCCACCTAAACTATCTCCTGACTCTGTTCTTAAACAGCCAACATTCCACAGGTTTTTCTAAAAGAATACCCATGTTGTCTGTGTCTCTTCCCTGCCAGGAGTCTTTTCATAATATAATAAAAACTCCAGTTTCCCCTATTGTTCTTAGGGCAGTCTGATAACCACAGTGTGGTAATTAAGATGTGGTTATATCATCCTGCTTTCTCATCCATTGCAGACCTTATGTCTGTCTTCTCTTTTTCTTTACTATTGCTTGGATACACAGCCTGTCTCCTCTTTCTCGAAGTTTCTGTATATATATCCCCTTCCATACTCATGTGTACAGTCCAGGGTTGATGGGTGCCAAAGTACATCTTCTGTACATTCTCATATACACTTCCTTCTTCCCTTGCCTGTGAGCAACACCACCAAACTGCCAGTTATTTTTATTTCTGTGAGTCAAGAATTGTATTTGTCCAGCCCTCCCATTGCATGATCATTTAGTATGTTGACTGGAAAAAGTGTTATTCATTATTCAGATAATAACTGAAAGTAAGTTATTCTGACTTATTCCAACTTGTTTTGGGCTGAATTTTGATTTCTTAAATGCATACATTGAAATTCTAGCCTCTGATGCTCAGAATGTGCCTGCATTTGTAAATAATCATTAGTAAGTAAGACTGTCCTTAAAGAGGCAATTGATTCAAAGACTTACTCAAAGGCTGAATATATATGAAGACACAGAGGATGGTAGTCAGATTATTGCAAGCAACAACAGTATATGCTCTTAATCACTGAGCCATCTCTTCAGTCCTCAAATTATATTCTGAGGTTTTACAGAAAATAGTATACTGTTGGGCGGTAGTGGCATATGCCTTTAATCTTAGTGCATGGGAAGCAGAGGCCAGCCTGGTCTACAGAGAGAATTCTAGGATAACTAAGGCTACACAAGGAAATCCTGTCTTGAAAAACCGAAAAAGAAATGACTCCTAAGTGATGAATTCGAATATGTAACTGTACTTTTGGGCCAGGGCTATCTGCAGAGAGGAGGGAATAGTGGGGGATAGAGATAACATAGTGTGAGAAGCAGAGCAGGGAGGAAACAGTGAGGGTAGCAGGGTTATAGGAAGAGTGAGTAACTGGGGGGAGGGAAGCCTGTGACCTGGAGAGACTTGAGGGTAGGGGAGGAGGTGAGGAGCGCTAGGATCCTACTAGCGTGGACTTTAAAATGTGTAACAGGCATTTGTGAAACTAAGGGAGCTGGAGGTCTCTGTGCGCTTTGATAAGCTAGTAGCCATATGTCCTTTACGCCATAGGTAAGGGAAATGACTCCTTTAGGTAGACAGGAAGAAGCTTCACAAATTCTTGGGGAATGCTGGCTTTTATCTAATCTACGGAAATCCTCCTGTAGTCCAGGTTGAGCCTATTTCTGGATATTTGGGTCACTTTTTGGAGTTTGGGAAATTGAAGTTTTCTTTGGACCTGATACTGACCATGTGGGGTCAGAGGATCAAATTCAGATTGTCAGGTTGGTGGCAGGCACCTTTATTTCCTGAATCATTTTGCCAGCTTCTTAGCTCAAAATTCTAAGGAAAATATGGTGTGGCCTTGTGTCTTTTAGTTGCTTATGATAAAATGTGATAGAGGTAAGCCGAGGAAGAACCTGTTAAGTCCAAAAGAAACAAAACTTGAAAATGTAGAAAAATATTCAAACCGTATTTGAAAAATTACAAAGAATGTTCTGGAAACAACAGCTGGTTATGGCTAGATACTTGTTCACTAAGGAGATTAGCTGATATGTGGTTTGTGGATTTAGACAGCCATGTTAGCAGAAACTAGTGAAAGCCAGAATAGAGAAGTAGGGTTGCTGCCAGTTGAAGCTTAAGGGTCAATACTGAA
Source organism: Bramus lutescens (assembly GCA_001685075.1). Classification (NCBI taxonomy): domain Eukaryota; kingdom Metazoa; phylum Chordata; class Mammalia; order Rodentia; family Cricetidae; genus Bramus; species Bramus lutescens. The sequence continues at coordinate 130,708 of LOEQ01001245.1, forward strand.
ACAAAATAAAGGATATCTTTGAGAGTTTGGGGATTCTAACAGATGGATCTAGAAAGCTAACTGAGCATGTGTTGTTATTCTTCAACAAAAGAGAAGAAGGATCAAGAACATGTCGTCAGGGCCACCATTATTACCACAGGATCAGAGGGGTCAGGTCCTTGTATAAGTTAGTCCATTTCCTAGTGAGAAAGAGGTGTTTTACTGCCCTGAGCATAAAAGGCACAGTTACCACTCCATTCATTAGCTCAAACAATATTGTGTGGAACCAAGAAAGATTTTCCTTCCTTCCTTTTAAACAGACTTGCTAAGTAGCCTAGGGTAGCCTCAAACTTACCCAGCATCAGTCTCCCAAATATTAGGATTATAGATGTTATCCATTATGCCTTGCTCAAAGAGGGTTGTTCCTGAAACTTAGAAACTAATGGCTAGGGGTGAAACTCAGTTAATAAGAGTGCTTGCCTAGCGTGACCAAGGCCCTAGGTTCCATCCCCAGTTTTACACATAATGGCCATGGTAGTGGATTGAATCGTAGCACTCAAGAGGTGGGGGGGTAGGAGGATCAGAAGCTGGGGGCCAATCTTGGCTACAAAGGCCCTGTCTCGGAACCATCATCACCAATAAACCATCTAATGGCATTTGCCTTGCCAGATTGTGGGATTTATTGTGGCTTGCCATCGTCTTTGATTCTTGCTTTTGGAATGGGAGTGCCTCTCCCATGTTTATCTTACCATATGAATTTTGGAAGGAGATAACTTTTCTGGCTTCACAGGCTCATAGCAGGAGAATTCTGCATTGAGATGAATCATGAGTCCAGCCATACCTGATTTTAATGCCATTTAGATGAGATGTAACAGTTGATTAAATGGTTTGGGGGCTATTTGGGATAGAATCTTATGCATTTTGCATGGGAGAAAGACAAATTTTGGTAGGGCAGAGGGCAGAGTGTTGTACTCTAGATTGTGGCCAACCTCAACCTCACTTAAAACGTGACTGCATGTAGAAGGCCTGTAAAGAGGTAATAAACCATAGGCAGAGTCTCGCTGGCCTGGAAAGCAGCACACAGGCTAGGCTGGCTGACCAGTGAGCCCTAAGAACTGTCTCCCTTTGGCCAGCACCCACCACCATGTTGGGTTTGTGTTTTGTTTTTTTGGGTTTTTTTCTTCACTGTGGGTTCTGGATGTTGAGCTCAAGTGTCTTTGTGTTTGTGAAGCATCTGAATCATCTTTCCAGCCCTAACTTAAGTTCTAAAATGCCACCTGCAGTGTTTCTAGACTTGCATGAACTATTGAACACATACATATGAGTGGTGAGAATAGAAAAAAGGTTAGGTTCTTATTACACGTGAATGTGGTGGGAACCTGATGGCTGTCAGACATGGAGTAGTGCTGCTTTACAGGATAAAGGTTTTTTTAGTCTAGCAACTGTTTCATTCTTGTCTTTGTATCCTTTAGGTCTGACTCAATGCTAACATGCATTCCATGGATCAAACACATTAGTGGATAACTGACACCAATAACACATAGGTGTTGAATTAAGGGAAGAAATAAAATACTTCCTCAGAGTACTTGCCCCAGCTGACAAACATCATTGTTTATGAACCATTATCTATACATTTCAACTTTATAGGTAGATTTTAGGAATTTTCTTTTCAAGCAAATGATACACATGCCTTGTTCTGGGTTAGGGGCATGGACACAATTTAAAATTACAGCTATTTTTTATCTTAGATTGTAAAAGTTGACTACATGGGAAATCCAAGGCAAGGTTGATTAGTACCTTGTTCTCTTAAAGTCTTGTTAAAAACAGACTGAGTACACAGTAGGATAACAGCCTTAAGTGACTTCAAGATATTGTGAGGTCCAGCAGAGGTAACAGTCTCTCAGACTTTGAGAGTGTCATAATATTGCATAGCTACACATGTAATAAACAATGTCTGCTTTAGTTTTTTTAAGATTATTTATTTATTATGTATACAACATTCTGCCTCCATGTATGCCCACATGTCAAAAGAGGGCGCCAGATCTCATTACAGATGGTTGTGAGCCACCATGTGGTTGC
>LOEQ01001245.1:133332-144212 GCA_001685075.1 Bramus lutescens
TGTCTGTTTTGAGACAGGGTTTCTCTGTGTGTCAATGCCCTAGCTATTCTGGAACCTGCTCTGTAGACCAGGCTGGCCTTGAATTTAGAGATACACCTGCTTCTACCTCCCAAGTGCTAGGATTAAAATATGCACCACTACCGCCTGGCTCAAAATTTGGGTTTTGTACAGTATTTTAAACCTGATCATCAGCCCCTTTGTCAACGTGATAGATAAAGCATGATCTTTGATGATGCTACCACCATTGGTTTGTTGTGCTTTGACCTATGCCCAGAAAAGATGTTGACCACGCTGACGTATGTGTACATTCTGAGCCCACTGAACATCTATTCCTTTTGTCATCTTTTATTTCATCTTCCTTCCATCCTTGAAACTAGTTCTTAGGTATTCTAGTGAAAGGTAAGTCTGTCACTTTCTGCTAAATATTAAAACTAATGGCCAGCAAGATGGCAGACTGGGTGAAGGCACTTGGTGCTAAGTCTGAAGACCTGAGTTTGAGCCCCTAGAACCCACAGAATGAAACCACTATACTTGCCCATTGGCATGATTACCCCCCGTGCATGCACATGTGCACAAGATTACACAAATAATTGTTAAATTTCTATTTTTTTAAATGAGAGATAATTAAGAAAGGTATTAAGAAAGTAGAGTAGGTCAAAATCTGCAAAATAAAAGATGTTTTTAATAAGAATTTTAAGACCAGGCAGTGGCGGCACACACTTTTAATCCCAGTATTTGGGAGGCACAGGCAAGTGGATCTCAGTGAATTCAGGCCTGCCTGGTCTACCAAGAGAGTTCCAGGAAAGCCAGGGCTACACAGAGATACCCTGTCTTTAAAAAAAAAGAAGAAGAAGAAAGAAAAGAATTTTGAGGTGTTTTATGTGTATGAGTGTTTTTGCCTGCATGCATGTCTCTGCACCATGTGTATGCAGGTACCACTGAAGACCAGAATCCCCTGGAACTGTAGTTAGAGTTGTTGAGTCTTCATGGTTGGGAGTTGAACCCAGCTCCTCTCTGGAATATCTGCCCCTACTCTTACCTCTTACCCTCTGAACCATCTCTCCAACCCGTCAGAGTAAAAGTTCTTGGAGAAAATTACAGAGTGGTACTTTGGTGCACTCATGAATTTTAAGAAATAGCCTTTTTGATGCTAAAATTGGTGTGGATAGCTCAAACTAGCCACAACATTCCACTAAGTGATGGCCCTAACATGCTTCAGTTCTGCTAAAGCTGAGAGAATGAGGTAGCTACAGATGGAAAATCTGAAGCTAGCAGAGGTTTATTTATAAGGGCTGAAGAAAGACACCATCTCTAACAAAAATGGAGGCACAGAAGCAAATGTTGACCCAGATGCTGTAGCCAATCATCCAGAAAACCTGGCTAAGGTATTGAGTGAAAGTGGCTACACTAAATAACCTTTCCTGTAAATTAAGATGTTTACTATTGGAAGAAGATACCATGTAGAACCCTTTATGGCTATTAAGAAGCCCTGGCTTCAGAACTTCTCTGATAAGCTAAGTGTGTCATTGAGGTTGATGGCAACTGGTGACTTTTACGTTGAGCTTAGTGCTTGTTTCCTAAATTCAGAAGTCCTAGGGCTATTAGTCATTTGGAAGCTGCCCTGTCTATGCTGTCACCAAGCCTTGATGACAGCACACCTGGTAATAGTTCAGTATCGAGACCTGCTGAGAAAGAGCATTCCTTGGCTATAAACCTGGTCAGTCATACATGAGATTGTTGTCCTCGTGCCTACTCAAAATCCATTCTACAACACATGAATCAAGGAGTAATTCAGGCTTTTAATGGAACATATGCAAGGCTCTAGCTACAGGAGTGAGTCCTTTTGTGAGTCTTAAAGCAAACAAGAAAGGAGGAAAGGCCTAGTCAGAAGAGGTCTCTGAGAACATTTGTGATTTACAGGAGAAACAAAATTCAGGAATAGATCTCCATCTCCAGTGACGGAATAGCAAGAGAACTAGAGTTAGAAGGAACTTGAAGAAGTGGCTAACCACAGTCTCCTGTAAAATGTGACAGTTGGGGTTTGCAGTTGCTTTGGATAGATCATCAAAGGAAAGTTCCGGAAGAGATTTGTTCCTTAAGAAATATGAGTATTGGTAAAACGACAACAGACAGTTTAGAATATTGTATCAATTTAGATGGTAAATAGGCCTTTGAGAGGCTAGACTTCAATTTTGAAATAAGTCGTGAACAGAATGCTATCAAACAGCATCACATATTAAATGGAAGAGTCGATCAATATGCTATCATTTTAAGACACTGACATATATCCCACAACCACCAGCAGCCACCACCCTGATCAGCAACTGATCAGTATCAAGACAGAACTCAACAGCAAAAACAAGTTGTTTCAAGTCTAGATGGTCATTAGTTTTTTAAGTCACAATTACTCTCAATTTATGTATATTTAAAAAATAATAATGCTGCAGGGCAGTGGTGGCCCAAGCCTTTAGTCCCAAAACTCAGCAGAGGCAGGCAGATCTCTGTGAGTTCAAGGCCAGCCTGGTTTACAAGAGCTAGTTCTAGGACAGGCACCAAAACTACAGAGAAACCCAGTCTTGGAAAAAAAAAAAAACTCACAAAAACCAATGATCCTGGGTGGTGGTGGTTAATCCCAACACTCAGGAGGCAGAAGCAGGCAAGCCGTTCAAGGCCAACCTGATCTACAGAGCTAGTTTGAGGACAGCTAGGGCTATACAGAGAAACCCTGTCTTGAAAAAACAAGACAAAAAGCCATTATGTCCTTAAAAATTAGACCCCATCTGCTAAGAACCCAGTCACAAAAATGAACTCGTATGGTGTGAACAGGATAGACTATGATCTAGTGTAAACATGTCTTCTGTATTGGCAAAACCAAAATGTTTGTGTGATTTGCTCTCTTAGAAAGGTACAGAATCAAGCCTCAGGAGCTGTAAGACTGTTGTCATTGGGAATGTTCACAAGGTGCTTGCCGTGATTATGTGGCTTCCAACTTTTGGAGCTGCCTCAGAGATACTTAAGGCCATTGGGAGATAGAAACTTCCAGTATGCTGTAGAATTTCAAATAACATGATGTGAAGGTGCAGTTTTGAGCAAGTGACCTAGTTTTCTGAAATTTCCTTACAAATGATAGTACCTTAACAAGGAAGTCAGTGGGGTGGAATAAACAGCATGAATATATTAGTGTCTCAGCTTAAATCTTTAGCAGTTTAGTCATGAAGTACTGTAATGTGTAATGTCATTTGTCCGTTTGTGATCACTTCTTTAAAAATTAATTATTATGTATGCAGTGTTCTGCCTGCTTGTATACCTGCACTGCAGGCCAGAAGAAAGCACAGATCTTATTATAGATGGTTGTGAGCCACCAGGTGGTTGCTGGGAATTGAACTGGGGACCTCTGGAAGAACAGCCTTAACCTTTGAGCCATCTCTCCAGTCCCTATGATCACTTTTAATGCTTGAAATGCTCCAAGTATGGGCAAAGGAGAGAACAAACTAGTTAGTGATGCTGTGAAAGGCCCAGAAGAGCAAAGTTTGATTTTTTCATTAGATTTATCAGTTACTTATCATAGTCAGAAATTAACCTATATAATAATTCAATTTTTGATACATGTACGTTTTATATATATATATATATATATATATGAGTGTTTTGCCTGCCTGTATAACATACATATACTACCTGTGTAGGCTGGAAGAAGGCATCAAATCCCCCTGGAACTGGAGTTATTGGCCATTGTGAGCAATAGTGTAGGTGCTGAGAACTGAACTAAAGTTCTCTGAACGAGCAAGTTCTCTTAGTTGCTGCACCATCCCTCCAGCCACTATATGTTCCCTTTTTATGAGCACTGGTAAGATTTCTTACACCTATGTTGTGGAAACACAACATAAAAATCCATATTTTAGTAGGATCCAATAAAATTGCTATCCTCTTTGAGGCTGGACAATTTATATGCCTAGTTGTTTATAATTTAGTATGATGGGAAAAAATTATTTAGGCTGTCGCTTATGAGAAACCCAGTCTTGGAAAAAAAAAGGCAAAATAAAACCAGGTGGTGGTAGTACACACCTTTAATCTCAGCACTCGGGGACAGAGGCAGACAGATCTCTGAGTTTGAAGGCAGCCTGGTCTACAGGATAACCAGGGCTACACAGAGCCTATCTGGGGGATGGGGGAGGGGGTTGACTTAAAAAAGAAAGTAAAGCTTAATGAAAATGAAAATAGTGAGCTGTCTTTTCCTGTCTCTTGTCCTTCATGGAAGACCACCCCATACACAGAACATAATGTTCTGTGTGATGTTCATGTACCCATGTGAAATTGCTAGTTAATTGCAGCCTGGGCTCCTGTGAATGAGTCATTCAAGAAGGGAACATCAGATTGAGCAGACGCAGGCTCTTTCTATAAACAGCTACGGAAGTGACACAGTTGTCAGAATATTCAGCAGACAGGTGAGCAAGCCTGTGCAGGAGGGCAGATACTAGAATGTAATCATTATCAGCCTGTTTGCTTTTTAAAATTAACTCTGCTCTGAATTTTTTATAATGTGCCAGTGTTCTTGCTTTACTTCTTAAATTCTGATACTCAACTAGAAAAATATTTAGAAATGGTATATAAAAACATGACTTTATTTGTTCATGTGTGGTATATACATTTGTAATTCCTGTATTTGGGAGGTGGAATTAATAGAATTGTAAGTTTGAGACCAGCTTGAACTACACTGGGAGACCTTGTTGCAAAAAAAAAAAATCCTATTAGTAGGAAGATACATATAGCATTCAGTAGAGAAAGGAAATCAAGAAAGGATAGCTTATCAGTTTTTATTAGTCATTAAGACCTTACAAGTAAAATGTGGGTCAGTTCTTATAGATTTGATACAGAACTCTCCAGAGGTGGGGGAAGAGTACACACAGACGTGTAGTCTTTGAATTAAACCCAGAGTTTATACATGCTAATAACACACTCTGCCACTGAGCTACATCCCCAGTACGCAAAGAAATGTGTGCTTATGAATTCATTCTTTTTGGAAGCTAGGTAGACTTGCTGAAGACACAGCTCATAGTAGATCCCCAGGCCTGAAGTGGTGGGCTTCTGTCCAGGCTTGCTTTGTTTGGCTGTACATTATGGTTTTATGGTAAGGGTTTAATTATTGTATTTTTAAATTAATATAATTTTTAATTATGTGCATGCATGTCACGATATGTGCACATGTGTGCAGGTGCCTGCAGAGTTTGGAGATGTTGGATCCCCCTGGTGCTGGAGTTACAGGTGGTTGTAACCTGACTGATATGGGTGCTGGGAACTGAACTCGGGATCTTCTGATAGAGCAGAAACTTCTCATCTATTGAGCTCTCTCTAGGCCCTTTCTTTTTTTTTTCTTTTTCTTTTTTAGACACTGCCTCATGTAATCCACGGTGTCCACATACTCACCTTATAGCTGAGCCTAACCTTGATCACCTGTTCCTCCTGCCTCCGTCTCCTGAGTATTGATTGGCCTTACGTGGATGCACCATGACAACCATCCTGACAGAGGGAATTTTTAGGTTGGACTAGAACCTTCCTTCTCTGTCTTGATTGTCCTTGAAAGACATGGAGCTTGGTAGGAAGTCAGCAGAGGAAAATTGCTCAGTTTATTCTGGCTTTAGTTGTAAAAACTTAGCAGAGGTATAAAGATTGAAGCCATATACCCAAGCAGGGAAGAATGTGGGAGTATAGACTGAATGGAGCCTGGGAAAGTGACCAGGCCCAGGAAGAGAGCCGGTAACTATGCGCACAATGGAAGTGTCGAAGAGAAAAATGGCTTCGTGTTTTGTTTCGATTTTGAGACACAGTCTCACTATGTAATCCAGATTCCCTGGAATTTATTATTATAGCCCATAGTTGCCTTGAACTTGTGGTGATCCTCCTGCTTCAGCTTCCAGAGTGCTGGAATTATAGGTGTGGGCTACCATACACAACTCAGAATGCTTTTCTTTATTGTTTTTGTTTCATTTTCTAGACAGGGTTTCTCTGTAGTTTTGGAGCTTGTCCTGGAACTAGCTCTTGTTGACTCGAACTGACAGAGATCCGCCTGCCTCTGCCTCCCGAGTGCTGGGATTAAAGGTGTGCACCACCACTGCTTGGCTATTTTGTTGTTGTTGTTGTTGTTGTTGTCAGAATGCTTTTTAATGCTTTTTCCTAACAATAAATACAATGGAGAGTAATGGATGTCGAAATTTGTGAGCAGAACAAAACAACCAAACCTTTTTCCTGGTTGGAAGAATGTGAGCCTGTAGTGAAAAGAGGCAGTAAACATTTGTTGTGTGTACAAATGTGTAGCAGTGGAATTATGTTTCCACTGTTTAATGGATGGATAGTTAACAGGCAGAGGGAAAAGTAAGATGTCAGGTTCAGGGAAGAAGTTCCAATGGAATTGACGCCTCAACCTCATCTAAAGACATGGGATTTAGGACTTAGCAGGTGGACAAGAATACAGAAAAGGTATAGGCAGCAGCAACTGAATGCTCACAACCCTAGTGGCAGGGGACCAGAATGAACTCGTGCTACAGTATTTCTTGAGTTCTGGGTGGTAGAGATGTAGCAGTGAGCAAAACCAACGGCCTTTGCCTGCCCCCAGTCAGTGTGGAGAAGCAGCCTGAGCTATAGACCAATAAGTCGTCTGCCATGAGCTATAGACCTGTAAGTCATGTGGTCTGCCATGGAGAGTGATAAAGCAGTGTGACTGTGAGCACCAGGGCAAGGCTTAAGGAAATGGACACCATTTCCCTTGGCATTACTGACAGCATGTGAGAATGACAGAAACTTGAGAGCAAATTACAGAGAGCAGCGAAGGAGCATTCTGGGCAGAATCCTGCAAGAGAGGGTTCTGATAAGATGGGACTGCTGTGGTCAGGGAAACCAGTTTGTGTGTGGAATCAAATCAGGCTAGGGTAGGATAGCCGTAAAGAAGCCCATCAACAAGAAATGAGATAATGTGAGGCCTCAAAAATGATTGAAGGATTATGGGCCTTTACCGTGCTTGAGAAGTCATGCCCTTGGGGAGTTCTGAACAGAGAGATAGGATCACTGACTTTAGCAAAGCCAAGATGCAGGCAGGATTATAGAACCTTTGTGGTAACTCATGTGGTATAACTGACGCAGGTCCAGAGTTGGAGGCTAGGGAGATGGCTCAGCTGGTAAGAACACACACTTGCTGCACAAACATGAAGCACTTAGTTCAAATTCCCAGAGCCCATGTGAAAAATCAGATATGGTCATGTGCACCAGTAATCCTGGAAGCTATAGGGTTGGTATCAAAGGATTACTGTGGCTTGCAGCCTGCTGGCTTGGCTCCAGGTTCAGTGAGAGACCCCTCAGGGTAGTAGGGTGAGAGAGAGAGAACAGAATATCAGTGTCTTGCACTGGCTTCTGCTTGTACACAGCCACACACATATACACAAACAACTTTAAAAAACTATTACCATGAAATTAAGAGTTTGAAGTGTAGCTGTGCAGTGGTGGTACAAACCTTTACTTCCAGCACTTGGGAAGCAAAGGCAGGTAGATTCCTGAGTTGAAGCCAGCTTGACCTACAGAGTGAGTTCCAAGACAGCCAGGGCTACACAGAGAAACCCTGTCTAGAAAACCAAAAAGAAAGGTGGAAGTGTGAGAGGAGGAGACAGGTTATTGAATGAGACAAGTAAACAGTATGAGAAATAGTGAATTGGGGTTACTGTGGTCTCGGTGTTCAGCAGGAGGGCACATTTGGGAAGGAAACAGTACTGGACATGTTAAACTTGAGGTACACTCTAGACATCCAGACACAGATGCTGAATGTGTCGTGTGTTCACTGTTCAGAGCAGTCTGAGCTAGAAGTACAAGTGGGTTTGTGAGGCAGAGACAGGCACCTTCTGTTTGGTGTATATGGTAGGAGGCATCAGTGAGCCTCAGCCCCTTCCACTTAGTGTAAAGGCTATGCTGGACTTGACAGAAGAGGCTTCCCTTCCCAACGCTGGGGAGCTCCCCTTACAGCTTCTATTTGTCCTGCATTTGAAAATCTGCCCCTCGTGCCGTTTGAAAGTCCTGCTCTAGACAAGTGGTTAGAGATCAGATCATGAGCGAGACCAGGGGAACCACCTAGGACGCCCTTGAGATGTTCCACAGAAGTAGGCATGGTCTTCTGTTTTAAATAGGTATTTCTTAGTCTAGTTAAAAGTGGCCTTTTAACTTTTTCCATGGACCAGAGATGTACCTCAGTTAATAGAGAGCTTGCCTATCATGTGCAACCCCCCAAGTTCAAAACCAGCACTACACAAAACCAGTGTGGCGCCTGCCTGTAATCCTAGCACTTGGAATATGAAGATAGGAGGACCGGAAGTTCACAGTCATCCTTGACCACATAGCAAGCTTAAGGCCAGTCTGAGCTACCTAAGACCTTGTCTTTTAAAAAGTCCACACGTGATAATTTACGTTAGTATACTAAAAGTGAGTTACCAGGAAAAAAGATTAAAATACAAGTCAATACACAAAACTGTAAAATGTCTTACCCAATACACATGAAATTACTGTTAAATTCTATAAAGACTTTTCTAAAGCAATGCAACCACAGCTTCTTTATCTTGTAAATAAGTAGCAAAACTCTTCCCATGTTAACATCTGTATTGTAGCAATATAAATTGCCCTGTTAGTAACAGAAGTTGGGGCACCTCTGAATATTTTACCAGTTAGGAGGCTAAAGACATCATACTGCTGAACAGCTCGAGATGCTGAGGCAGCCTGGCAGCAATGGTTTGGCAGCTGCATAAGAGTAAAGGGGAAGGCCTATTGTAATGAATAAACGTCTGGCCATTTTAGTAGGGTAGTTTTCTGTTTATCTGCTAGTACTCTGCTTTGGGGGCACTTTAGTGTACTGATCTTGGTCAGGTGTGCTTACCTTAGCGACTGCATGTTTAATCAAGTTTTTATAGTTGCTGGGGTGAGACATCTCTCGCAGTAGAGTGGTTTTTGTCACCTAGCATTCCAGATCCTGTGACAGAACATCAGCTCTTAGTTTTCAACTGTCCAGCATCTAGGTTAGGAGAAACTAAACATGGCAGGGTGTGGTACACACCTGTCAGCTGGCATGTGGGAGGCAGAAACAAAAGGATCACAAGTTCAGAGCCTGCCTGAGCTACACAGTGAGTTCAAGGTGACTTAGTGAGACCCTGTCTCCAAATGCAAAGCATACAAGGGATAGCACCAGCTCAGTCACAGAGGAGAGGGTGTTTGTCTAGATTGTGCAAGACCCTGAACTGATTCCTTATTACTGGAAAAAGAAAACAGAAAAACTAAATTTCATAGCACGGGAATCTCTCAGAATTTGTGCAACTCTTAGTCCCTTCCCAGGTAATGCTCTATCCTGGTCCTGAGAGAGCCATCATTCCCTGGTGGCTGTTCCTGTTTTCTTCTGTTAGAAAGCACCAGCATGGAAGATGGGGTTCTCTGGAACTTCTGTTCCCTTTTCTATTTTAGAAGGCATGAATTTTGCTTAGGAAATGGGTTTGCCCATTTGACAAAGTCATCAGATTCCCAAGCATGCTCCTTTTCCTTGTTTGTCTCTAAGGAATAGGAATCTGCCTCAGTTGGTTCATTCTCCTCCCAGTCCTTCCCACCCTCCCTTTCCTCACATGGGGCTGACTTGTCATGTCTGGAATACCACAAGAGCAGCTGACAGATTCAAGAGGTATCTTGAACTCTGAGTGAGGAGCCTGACAAGATGGCTCTTAGGAAATCGGTAGTGTTTCTGCTTATTAACCCAACCCTTGGGTACAGTGAACAAGTGTCTGACTTTCTCACCAGAGAAGTCTAGCTAATGTCAGAAAGGAGGTCAAAAGGAGTAGCTTGGCATCTACCTCTATGGAAAGATCAAACCAAGATTATTTAACAGTATAGGGGGCCTGTCTGCCAGCTAGCACATATGTTCTCTTCCTGTTTCGGAACTCCAGGGAGGCTGCAGTTGCTACATGAAGACAGTGGGGAGTCAGTCGTCAGCAGTGACAGCCTAAGATTTCCTTAGTATAAGTAAACATGTTCCTTTTGAGATACCCATGCTTTTGGTTTCATAACTGAGCTAGAGAGCAGCACCATTCCTGCCAAGATCCACTAGTCTCTGCAGGTCTGGATGGGAGGAAGAGTACGGCTAGCTTGTAAGAAACTCAAGGGAGGGGCTGGAGTGTTGTTTCAGAGGTTAAGGGCCCTGGCTGCTCTTCCAGAGGTCCCGAGTTCAGTTCCCCAGCAAACATATGGTGGTTCACAACCATCCATTATGAGATCTGGTGCCCGTTTATGGCCTACAAGCAGAACACTGCATACATAATAAATAAACCTTGGGGGGGGAGAGAAACTAAGGGAAACAAAGGAATGGCTTTGGAAGCATGCTTTGGAGGGCTGTTGTAAGAGAGAGTTGATAGTATGGATAGTGACTGGTCAGGATGCAGCTGGTTACTATTCTAGAGAAGGAATCTGGAGCCTCTTTGAAGTCCTAGTCATTACCCTGTTAGTTAATAGGTCTGTAGAAATTCTGAAAGATTGGGCTACATAGTTAAAAAGGAGGAAGGCTCCGTCTGCCTAATGATAAGTATTTCAATTTTTTGGATTTGTTGTTGTTATTGTTTTGCTTTGTGGGTTTGACTTGGGTTTTTTTGTTTGTTTGTTTGTTTCTCAAAACAAGGTTTTTCTTTGTAGCCCTGGCTGATCTGAAAGTCACTTTGTATACTTGACTGGTCTCAAACTCAGTGATCCTCCTGTCTCTGCCTTCCAAATACTGGGATTAAAGGCATGTGCCACCACTGCCCAGCTTGCTTTTGCTTTCCTTTCCTTTAATTTCTTTCTTTCTTTCTTTCTTTCTTTCTTTCTTTCTTTCTTTCTTT